>PVHP010018651.1:0-32451 GCA_004024765.1 Zapus hudsonius
AAAAGCCAGGTGGTGGGGAATCCGTAAATAAGAAAAAAAAAAAAAGAAATAAAGACACCCAAAATAGCCACAGTCGATGCACCAAAAAACAACAAACAACAACAAAAAAGTCAAAGTGAGTATAGCGCACCAGGCCTGCAACTGGTGCGCGCCGCCTCCCGCCCCCTCGCTGCTGAGGACTCGCCTGCTGCAGAGGTTCCAGATCCTGGCCCCACTCCCCTAATATGTTGTGAGTTTCTCTGCTGGAACCAGGAGAGGAAAAAAGAGAAGGGAAAATGCCATAAAATGAAAATGAAATCGCTGGAGGCGGCCTGCGGCTAGCCAGCCGGTGGAGCGGCGCGTCCGGATCCCTGTGCTGCCCGGCGGGGTCCTCCGGCCGCCGTCACCCCCAGTCGGCTGCTCCGAGCCCCGGCCGCCGCGCGAGCGCTGTGAGGATGCGAGGAGGTGGAACAATGAATTTATAGCGGCATGCCATCCTGCAATGGCAATTTCAACAATTCGTCACTGCACGCTGCCTCTTAAAGGGAGAGCTTCCCCCCTCCACTCCCACCCTTCCCGATCCGCGCCTAATCTGATGGGGGAGGCGCACCGGGAGGAGGAGGAGGGCGATCGAGGAAAGGGAGGCGACGAAGGAGGAAGGGACATGGGACCTGGCGAGGTGGAAGGAGGGACAAAGGAGAGAGAGAGAGAGGAATAAGAGGGGGGGATTAAAAAAGTATTTGGGTAAGGAAAACAGAAATTTTCCTTGGCCTCATTTAAAGTCACAGCGACTCCGGCCCTGATATTTCACAATCAATGGGGGTTGGCTAACCTCGGTTTACCTCATCTCCTGAAGGGCTATTTCGGGGTGTTTTTTAAGTTTTTGGGGCATTGCAAGTCGTTCTCTGCCTTCCTGTCGCTTGCTCTTCTTGCACTGGGTGGGAAGTTCTTGCCCCAGCCGCTCCATCCACCGGCCAAGGCTTTGAGCAGCCTGTGCATCCGCTGGCGTCTTTAGCTTCAAAGTCCAGGTACCAGTTTCCTGCCTCCTCATTTCCCAGCCTATTCGCTCTCTGAAGCTCCCAGAGTTCAAGCTGGAGGTGACTAACTTCTCCCGGCCACCAAGAGAGCCGCCCGGCAGCCACAGGCGCTTCCTGGCGCGTCGCAGGGCCAGCAGCGCTGCGGTGACCCCCGGAGGGCCGCTGGAGGCCTGGGAAGTGGGTGGCTTTGTGTGTACACGGCGGGCTCCTGGCTTTCTCTGCCTTTGCTGGGCGCCCACAATCTGTCACTTAATCCCAGGCCCCAGAACTTTCTTTGCTTTAGCTAGAATGCCAGGGTGGGAAAGAGTTAAGTCCTGAAGGGAACTCTGCTCAAGTGCTCCCCCCTCCCAGAGACTTAAATTTGCGCTCTCACTTTCTCTTTTTCTCCCTGCTCTAAAGCTAAATGACAGATACCCATGTGTGCACTTACTGTATCCTTACTAAATCAAGTATTCATCCTGGCAGGCTCTTGGGCAGCCACCACTCTGAGGTTCCCGTGAGGATAAAGGGTTACTTTGGGGGAGGAGGGTTGAAGCAGGTGGCATCATCTGCTGCTCACTTTCTCTGTTCTCTTTGTTTCCACTAATTATTAATTATCAGAAGGTGGCAAGAAAGTCTAGTGAGTTCCTAACAGCTACTTGATAACATCCCTACTGTTGGGACAGGATCTCTCTCCTGATCATTCTTCATGTTAAGCCATCAGTGGAAAAAGTAGCTGGTATAATGTGTAGGTTTCTGTCTTTTTAAATATCAGTGACTTGACTCAGATGATAGCAGGGACACCCCAGTGGTCACCAAGCTGGTCATTTCTCAAGGATGGTACCATGAGGACCTAGGACCAGAGAAGGAAGTTCAAATTGCTCAGCAATGATGCCCATCACACCCTGTCTGGGATATTCTCTGGAGTCACTTGGGATGCCAGTGAAACCTGTCCAGATAACTGGTTCTTACTTAAACAAAAGATCATGGGGCCCCAGGAACATCCAAGTCCTCTTTGATGAAATCTCAAATACATCACAACCTAGAAGGATGTTACTGCTGAGTGAGCCACTTTGTACATCTGGCTTTTACCTGCGTCCTGAGGAAATTGAACCTGGGTTGTTAGGCTTTGAAGGCAAATACCTTAACCACTGAGTCATCTCTCCAACCCTGAGTTTTATTCTGAGACTTTTATCATCTTGCAAGAGTACTATTTGAACATGAGTCCCGAATCTGCGCATTATACCTTGAAATTTGATAAACACATAACATTTGTACTCAGATTATTCAGATGTTTGGAAATACATTAAGCAGAGTTCAAAATATGAATTTCAAATTCTAAATATCTGTTGTAGCTTTGCTTCCTGTGTGCCAGTCTAGCTGGCCCCTGAGCTTCCAGATACTTCAGCTTTGCCTCCCATTCAGTAGATACGTGGGAATCCTTGATAAATGCCCTACTTTGTATCCAGCTTTACCTAAGTGCTGGGGAGCTGAATTTTGGTTACCAGGCTTGCAAGCAAGCAAGGTAATTTCTTCCATCTCAGACAGAGAGAAGCTGTGACCTTCAGGCAAAATGACTTGTCTATGAAGTAAAGCCCTACTAGTCGAGATCCCCTAGTTCATAATTCTACTAAATCCACAACACCACTCAAAATCTACACAGTTTAACAAATATATGTGAAGGTGCAAATAGTTTTGTGAAACTATGTAGGCTTGTGGAGGGGAATAAACCCTGATTAATATTAAGGGACTTACAGTTCCAAGATGGAGCCAAAGGGATCAATAGATACTCAGAATCCAAGAACACAAACATTGAGGTGGAGGACATCCAGGTGCTCTGAGCTCTGGGTTTCCCATATGGCTTTACGCTGTGGGATGTCTGAGTTCTTATAAGTCATTTTTCCTCCCCAAAATTTCCATTTCCTAAAGTGTCAAATCCTCATGCCCACCCCAAACTGTGGTTTTAATGGTGAGAGTGAGGAAATATCTGACAGTAAAATACACCCCTCCAGCCAAACACCTGTTCCTCACCTCCCACTTAGAAGAATCATAGCCTCTCGCTTCTGTTTAGCTTTCCCACATAGAGATTGTACCTCGGGCCTTGCTGCATTCCTAGACCCCTTTGAGATAAGAATGCTCTCCCTTGGTAGTGGGCTGGGGGTGCTGGGAATGAAAACCACTTCTGTAACATGTGGCACCTTCATGAAAGCTCTAAATGCTCTTTTCAGTCTCTTTTTCATGTCTTACTTTGCTTGGCAATTTCTAGTTCTTAGCAGATTGGTTAGACTTTGGCAGCAGGGAAAGAAATATATTTACTATCCTTACTTTGATATGAGTTCTAAGCATGCCTTTTTTTAAAATTGAGAAACCGCACCTGACTAAGCCTTCTTTGCCTACTTCCCACTTTTTACCCTCCCCATCTCTTCATGTCCTCCACAATGGTAGAAAATGCATCTTGATGTGCCAATGTGATTTCACACCCTCACACACATGAGCATAGATATCATACACTACCCTGCAAGTACAGGCAGATACCCTCTTCCTTCAAAGGCTGCACAGGTAAGAGATACAAAGTCCTGTTTAGAGCTCAGACACAGGAGAGGTTAGACCTTCTCTTGCTCTTCTTTCCTTACGAGGATAGTTTGCTTGAGACCTGCAGGAAAGAGATTTCTTTTGCTCAGAAAAAATGTTCCACCTGCCTAATAGAACTTAAAAGTCCTCCTTTCTCTTATCTAAATACGACATACTACACAACATTCTGTTTTGATTGATAGAAGACACTTTTGAATTAATTTTACTGAGTATCACAAAGATATACTTGTAGAAAAGATAGACTTCCAGTTTTCTCACACACAGGAATTTTATGCTGTATAAAAGTTTTGAAATGAATAAGGTACACATATACAATTTAAGGCATACAGGTGTTATCTGTAGAGTAAAACCAAGAAGTCATTTTTTATGCTGACCAGCTGTGAAATGTTGTTTTAGCTTTTCTCACACAATTATGCACATATTACTTGATTTTATGAGTTACCTAGATTCTTTTTTCCTTTATTTTCCAGAAATTATCTCAAAATCAAAATATACTGGAAGCACATGGAAAATCAGGAATTTCCAGCCCAAAGTAATTTCAAACTTTTTTTAATTTAATTGTTGCTTCAAGATCACAATTCCAAGCAAATATTTCCAAGTGCTAACGAGTAATGGTTATAGATATAAATGCAATTGTAGGAGGAATTATTGTTCCTTTGCCCCCAACCATCACTTTTTTATCCTTCCTCCTGCTTTTCCTAGTCTTCCTCCTTCTCTCCTCCTTATTCTCCTTATACACCTCTTACTTCCCTCATCCTTTCTTCTTTATTTTAAGAAGATTCCATATTTGTATGACTTTCTACAAACTCCAGTATTTTATAGGCTTCCTTGAAACTACTCAATATATCTGTTTGAAATGTATGTGACTCATTATGGTAAAGAAATGAAAACCAAAAACTAATATCAACTGGTTACTGCCTCACTCACCAGTAGAGATAGAGAAATGCAAACCATAGCTGCTTAACTAAGTGCCAGCACTGAAAGTTTTTTAGGTTGTTAGTGAAAGACCCTTAAATGTCATTTACTTACAATGGTCATTGGACCACTAAACACCTCCCTAGTGCATACCTAGTCAGGCACTAGCAAGGTACAATCCTGTATGGCAGGAAGGTAGAGACATCACAACTTGAACTTTCTTTTTCTTTCTCTTATTTTCTCAGGGTTATAGTAGCAGTAATTTTCTTTTTGCTGGAACGACACACCTGACCTGAGGCAGCTGGGAGCACACAGCTAGGGTGAGTTGGCAAGCGGGAAGGACTAGAAAATCCTAAGACCTTCTTTCTCCTAGTGACATACCACTTCCAGCAAGAGTCTACTTCCCAAAGACTCCACTAGTTTGGGACTAAGTAGGAGGTTTGCTCACAAATACTTTAGGCCATAGGATATATTTTACATTGAATCACCATATTCTACCGCAGACCCCCATAGACCCATGGTTATCTCATGTTCCAAGTGTATTCAGTCGAATTTTAAAAACCCTATTCTCTTTATTATTCCCAACACTTGACAAAAGTCCAAAGTCCAAAGTCTCATCAGAGTCTCAAGATATTCTGTTAACCATGAGCCCTGTAAAACCAAGACACAGGTTACATACTTCCCACACACAATGGCCCAGAATTAACATTCTGACACCAAAGAGAGAGAGAGGGAGGAATAGAGGGAGAGAGAGAGAGAGAAAGAGAGAGAGACAGAATTAAGAAATAACAGGTAAAGATTGGACTGATGAAAGAAAATCAACAGTGCAAACATCAACTCCTGCAGCTCCATGCACCTGGGATTCTTGATGAAATTCTCTGGACTGCAAAAGACTTGGACAAATCTGCCCCTCAAGCTGTGCTTCTTGCCATCCTGGCAGAATCTATCTTGGGACTGCAGCTTTCCTTGGCAGCTATCCAATTTTTCTGGCACCTGCGAAATCCTGGGGTCTCCACTGCAATCCACAGATAAGCTTCACAGCTCCATACAATGAGCTCATAGGGCCTCTATGCAGAGAGTATGACCCTGCTTTATATTGATGCATGTGGCTCAAGGAACCACTGTTGCATCCCATAACCCTATTTCTGCCATCATCATAATTCCCAAACCAGTTATTACATTGCTCCATCTCCCCAAAAGCTCCAATATGTGGAGACTGACTAGGAGGCTTATTGACAAACACTGGAGGCTATGGGGGACATTTGACGTTCAATCCACCACAGTTGCTGTTCTTCCTACACGCTGGCAGCCTAATTCCAATCAAACTGTAAGCAGAAAATGACAGTGTATTCTGACTCACTGAATAAAAGAAGGTTTTACCAAGACTCAGAATGGAACTCTCTTATAGGCTTTCACCATCAATTCTTTCTTTCTCCCCTCCTAGCTGGCCATCCCTGTTGGTAACTCCATTTTACCCCTATCTGGAGCAGCCTAGCATTGGCAGAAGCCAACTCAGATTGATTGACCAATTAGAAAGGTAATCTTTGCTTATGGTTTCCTATCTGGTTCTTCCTGTGAGTCAGTCTCTAGCATTCACAGTTCTCTGTCATTTCAGAATCTTCTTCCAACCTATCTATCCCACAATAAGTAGAATGCTCAACTGACCCTTGTGTCCCTTGCCACTTTGGATCCAAATGGCTCAGGTGACTGTTGAGCAAAACCTGAGAGAGTTCAGACTCAAGAGTTTTGAGTAATTAACAGTAGTGGGTTTTGAATTACTACATACCTATTTATAATTAATCATGTAATCCCTATATTGCGTTTTTTTCTGAAGCTCAGATTACATGTATCCCTGAGAAGCATAATCAAATAGGTAATTATTTCATCCATTTGTTGCTTAGCTGATATCTGCCATATTTTTAGAATGAGGTCCACTGTGCAAATGGAACCAAGGTTTGGTGGAAATGTTGGCAGAATGAAACTGGCTAGTATGATATAGAGAAAGAAGCATGCATGTTCACACACACACACACACACACACACACACACACACACACACACGTGTATATACAGCCAGCTCCACAAAAATTTTGGAAAACAGCTTACATCCTTAAAGTGTAAAACCTTCTATATCAAGTACTTTCTATTTTCAGGGACAAACTACCCAACCAGAATCAGCTGATGGAAGAAAAAAAGGTTTTAGTTCAGCTTATATTTTTTAGAAGAAATTTCATCATGGTGGGGAAGGCGTGGCAGGAGTGGGAAGCCAGTGTTACATAATCATTCAGTCAGGAAGCAGAGGCTGAGAAAACAGGATGTGAAACCAGGCTATAACACCTCAAAGCCAGCACCCAGTGATACTCTTCCTCCAGCAAGACTCCACCACCTAAAGGTTCTGCAGCCTTCCAAAATAACACCAAATATTCAAATACATAATCCTTTGGGGACACACTTTCTTTTTACTTTTAACTCTTGATATATATCTACTGGTTTGATCTGTCTACATAAGTAAAATATTTGTGTACCAGACCTAATTGGTTTATCTCTTTCTTTTTTCTCTCTCTCTCAGATACTCTCATCTCTCACATACACATACCTTTTTTCTTCACTAGAGTGTGGACTTTTTGAAAATAGGAGCCATGCTGTTCTTCCTCAACAGTATATCTCCAGTTCATAGCTGAATAGCTAATAAAGAAAAGAAGGCAGGAATCGATATATAGGTCAACTATGAAAAACACATTAACTGTTTTAAAAAGGATATATGCAGGTATTTATTGATATTTGATTATTGTTTTTCCTGATTGCCCTTTTAGTTAACAGCAACAATAAAAGTGATCTTTGCAAGCAAGCTCAATACATGTATTTTAATAAAGCTAATCCTTTTATCACATATATGAACATTAAATACCAAACTCAAAAACTCAAAGTGCTCCTACTCCGGCAACTCGAATTGGGAAAGCTTCTCTCATTGAAATTGTACTTGGTACTTTCACACAAACCTTGAGTTCAATGCACTTCATCTCTGGTATCAGGGGATATATAGAGCACATATTACAAAGGAAAGTCTAACTGCCTAACAAACACCCTGAAGTCCTTTATATATATATATATATATATATATATATATATGAGAGAGAGAGAAAGAGAGAGAGAGAGAGAGAGAGAGGCTGATGGATAGAATGAGGATGGACACAACAGGGCCTCCTGCCACTGCAAAAGAACTCCAAACACATACACCATTTTGTGCACCTGGCTTTAAGTGGATATAGGGGAATTGAACCTAGGCCATCAGGCTTTTCAAGCACTTTTAACTGCTGAGCCATCTCTCCAGCCTCCTAATGGATTTAGAGACTGGTGGTAGTGCACACCACAGGCCAGCATGTATGGTAACTTGCAGTGCTGCTCCCTAAGGTCACTCAGGAACTAGTCTTGTTCCAGCTCAAGACCCTGCCCCATCTGTAAGCTATGGCTCTCAAGAATGACGGAGGACAGGAAGAGAACAAGAAAGTAGAAAGTAGAACAAACACCCCCTCCCTTAGTTGTCTCTTTCTAGAAAGGGTATTCTTCTAGTCTCCTGGCAAAACTATAGTGTATATGACAGAAAAAGTAAAGGGCCACACTCAGATTTAAGGGTATGGGCAGGAAGTTAGGGAATGCCATGCAGTGTGAGGCAAAGATAAGAAAGGAAGGAAGAGAAGAACAAAATATGTCAAAAGAAACATGTAGCTATTCTCTGCTTCTTGTCATCTAACCACAGAGGTGCCATCAAAAAGAAAAAAAAAGTCAGAATGAAGGTGGGCAGAAGAAAAGAAACGAGAGGGAACAGAAATGAGAGAAAGAGAGAGAGAGAGAATGAAATATTATAATCCTAGATCCAGCAAGGTTAATAAAAACATTTCTTTTGTTTAAGCTAATGTAATTAGGGAAGTTGTCACTCAAAGCAAAAATAATCCCTACATTAAGATTGAGCCATTGGCTACCATTACAATGTCTTCCATATGGCACACAATCTAGCTTTGTATCCATAGTGTGAATAATAGTTAAGCAAAAATTCAGTATGATTATTAGTTTGATTCTGGTTAACAAGTTTCTATCTTTCATTACATCTGAAAATTGTGTCACTATAAAACTGTAGTTTTCGTTTATTCTAATATTGTATTTTAAGTCATTTTTGGTCTTTGTCTCTCACCTGCACATGTCTCATGTTGGCCTATATCAAAATTTCCACTCCCTTTTGTCTGGGTTGGCAAAGTAGTTGTGGAATTTTCACATTTATTTTTTAAACATATTTTTATTTATTAGAGAAAGAGAGAAAGAGACAGAGAAGTAGAGAGATGGAGGGAGAGAAAGAAGGAAGTGTGTAGGAAGAGAGACGGGGAGTATGGGGATTCCAGGGCCTCTTGCCAAATGAACTCCAGATGCAGGTACCATTTTGTGCATCTGGATTTCCATGGGTGTGCTGGGGACTCAGACATGATAAGGCAATCTTTGGAAGCAAGTGTTTTTAACCACTGAGGTATCTTTCCATCCCCACAATTAGTTTTAATTAAAACTGAAATTTCAATTGTATGTCTTATTTTCAGTCTCTTTATTGATATTAAATATTGAAAATACTGTTAAAATCCTGGAACTTAAGGACATCTAACCCTCCTTTATAGGTACTGTGAAGGGATTTTTGGCTCACCTGTTTCATCTTTGTGGAGGACCCTGCAATCTTCGAAAGTCCCGATCACTGTAGCTCTTTGTAGTAAGCACTCTGTTTTTTGTCTTTTTCTTTGTTTTTTCTTCTGTCAAGCTATGAGAAATTTTACTATGTGCCAACTTTCTATGTGGTTGAATACAATCTTCAAACAATACCAGCAAGCCAAAAATGCACTTCCCAGCCTCAGTATGGTGATGCAGAGGAATCTAGAAGGTATTTTATGTACTTATTTTCATCACCTCCAAAAGAGTACCAATCACAACTTACCATTGAGTTTTTATGAAGATGAAGTACTTCAAGTGAAGAATAAATGCATCATTATTATCAGGAATACACATCATGTTTAAATAGTTGAACAGCATTTAAGCAGACATTAAGAAGCCTAATGAAATGCCAGGATAGTAGTTGAAAGTTTCTGCTTTAACAGTTTCACGCCTGTTTCAATTTTAGTTCAGAGTTTATCTCTGATGTGGTCCTCATAAGAAACTTTAGGAAAGAATCATTAGGGTGTGCAAAATAAAGGTATTTATGATGTTTCAGGGACTAAGGTTGGGAAGAAGCTGGGTGTAGAGAATTAGACTATTCAAAGGGCTTAGAAGAATGCGTCTTCTGATGGTTATCATCTCACTATTCATGAAGAATTAAAAACAATTACCTTTTCCATTCATGGCTTCTTATGTCCATAGATCCTGACAGTTGTAAATTTTTTTCTGCAATAGTTGTAAACATTATAAATTATTGCATGTGATAGAATACCTTTCTTTAGAATATGTGAATTGTTACCAACATCTACATGTGGCTGTGACATATAATACAAACCTTTATAGATGTTCAGTAAGCATTTACTTCCCTTATATTAAATAGTTTATGTTCATATAAGTCCATAATACTTTCTGAGTAGTGAAGGCCATCAATTATAATTTATATTTTTATTTTGATTTAAATTCAAGATGAAGAGCAATAGTTATTGCTTAAGAAACAAATCAGAACCACCTAAAACTCAACTCAATAGAATCTCTTAGAATCTATAGTTCCCAGTATGCAAGATAAATAGTGATACTATGACACTGCTTGCTTTTACTTGAACAAACAAACCATCAGTGGTTTATCTTTCCCACTGCATGAAGTAATATGAGAGTCCTGAGGATTAGTGTCTTTGGTATTCTGTACTTTCATCATTAAGGTAATTCCTAATAAAATCCGTGAATACACTGAGATTTACCATTTGAAATGTGACCACCTTATTCATTTGTCAGGCATTTCTGGTTTTGGTTTTGTTTGTTTGCTTTTAACAGTTATTATTTATAACAAGCAGTTAAAGAAGTTAAATCACAAACTCAAAGCAGATTTCTTATTTCTTTAAAAATGGCTGTCTTCCTAACAAATTACCATTAGTGATGGGAACATAAGTAGAAGCCAAAGGCGTCATAAGATAGATAAAAAAATAGATCCATTTAAACAGGAAATTAAGTAGTGGCTGAACCTATCATGTGAGGAATTTCACTTATGCTGTCCATGGACATAAAGAACGGTGTGAATGGGATCCTATCTCCAAGCAGCTTATCCAACGAAAAGTTTACACACTGCAAACTTTTGGGAAAATTTACAAAATGGTGAAATGTATTCTGATGATCAAAATACAGGTCTGTTAATTTCAAAAATAACCTTGAAGAGGGCACAGTAGCACTTGGTACTTAGCCTTCTGATTTGACCAGAAATAATTGACAATATGATTTTTTGTTGATTGTTCAGGTATAGGAAAGTAACATGAATCCCTCTTGTTATGTAGATGTGAACTTCCCTAGCAAGAAGCCTTGCTTTTACAGGGCCCCAATAAGGCAGGAGGACACATAATCACTTATGCTTTGGAGAGCTTGATATTGTTACTAGGACAGAAGAGATTTTCTGGTGCAACTTGCCCCTCAGTGTAGCATTTGCCTTTTAGGTTAATCCACACTGAGGACTTGTTAGTGATGACTACCAAAGAAATGCAGAAGAACTTCTCTTTCCAAATTGTTCAAGATCCAGCTGTTGATGGTGCTGAGCTTCCAGTTTAAGAGACATTGTCAAAGATTAGGGGGTTTTAGTGTCTTTTTAAAATCTCTTGTATTTATTTTAAAACTTTTTTAAAATATTTTATTTATTCATTTTCAAGCAGAGAGAGAGAGAGAGAGAGAGAGAGAGAGAGAGAGAGAGAGAGAGAGAGAGAGAGAGAGCAAGCACCAGGGCCACCACCTTGTGGGTCTGGTTTATATGGGTACTGGGGAATTGAACTGGGGGCCTTAGGCACTGGAGGCAAGTGTCTTAACCACTGAGCCATCTCTCCAGCCCCATCTCTTTTATTTTTGATAAAATATTCTAGCAGAAAGTTTGGAGAAGCATTTTCCAGAATGCTCAGCATTTGCAATTAATACCCAACGCTCTTGTTGGGTGATTGAGGGACTCCTGTGTTCCAGCTAGCGTGTGTGTGTGTGTGTGTGTGTGTGTGTGTGTGTGTGTGTATTTATGCCTTAACTTGGGTCACTGCTCACCATTAGTGTCTCACTTGGTCTGTACCAGTGACCTAGATTGTCTTGTCCATCTGGGTCTGAACATCATCCAAAGCTGAAGGACTGGTGGGTTTAGAATACTGTGAAGTCACACGGATCCCAAGGCATCTTCATGGACTTTATTTGGAACTTAACCTGGAAGGAAAAAGTAGACTGTCAAACAAAGTGATATCAATGAAGAAGAGATGAGAGCCGAGTGATAGCATGCATTTTTTTCTCTGCACATCCATGCTGTATGCTGCCTTGTGGCTTGTCTACAGGTGGACTAGGTTGGAGTTCCAGTAGTGGCAATCTTGACATCCTTGCTTGAAGTTTAGAGAGATGTAAGACTTCAGTATTTACTTTATGTTGATTACTTCATTGTTTACTTTATGTTGATTAGTCTTTGATACATGTGCTGAGTCAGAAACCTAAATAAAGATAATTTTTTAATGTTAAAAAAAAAAAAAAAAACTTGAAGAGAGTCAAGAGTTTACAAATTTCCATAAAGCTCGGGCCATAAGGGCAAGATAAAGCAGATGAGCTTTTCATACCTGGAGCTGGTTTGAAGCTTCTAGAACTATTTCCATCCTCTACATGTGAAATCACTAAAGGGATTTCTATTAGTTGCTCTTCCTTGTCTCTGACCCCAATACCTGGTGGAAACAACTTATGACAGGGAAGGTTTATATAGCTCACACTTTCAGTGGACTTGAGGTCAGTCATGACAGGTAAAGTCATGACGAAGCAGCTCCATCCATGGTGGTGGGAACAGGTGTCAAGTTTGGCTCCTATGTCAGATCAGGAAGCAGAGAAAAAGAGGCAGGAACCACAGGGTGGCTATAATTTTCAAAGTCCCACCCTAGTAATCCATTTCCTCTGGTCATACTCTACTTCCTAAATGTTCCACATCTTCCCAAAATAGTACCTCCAGCTGGAGGCATTCAAAACACGAGCCAGTGGTGGCCATTTCAGATTTAAACTATGAAATAAGTCTTTGACATATTTCCCTACATGAGTGCTCTGGAAGAAAAGAAACTCATAAAAAGAGAAATAACATGTTTAGTAATGAAAGGACTAGCCTGGGTTGGATGAAACTACCTTACCCAAATACTCTCTATGAGATGGACGAGAAAATATGAATCTTCAAGGAAGCCAAGGGTAGACTGACTCATTTGCTTTTGCAGCACACTGTAGCATATTTTGGGATTAAGACTCACTTGTTTTCCTGCTCTGTCATTTCCCAACATTAAGGGACTTGAAGAAGAACTCCCTAGATGTTTATTGACATTTCATTAAAAAGAACATAAGCCATGGCCAAATTCTTTTTTTTTTTCTCTCTTTCAAAAGTGTCACAAGTACTTTCTGCCAAGGTAGTTTTTCAAAATATGTGAGTTTTTTTATTTTAACATATCTATAAAGTAGAAAAATACACTTTATTTTCCCCATGTTTCTGCAAGTAAAAGAAACAAGGTAAACTGCTTTTCTTTAGAAATAAGTGAATCTCAATTATATTGATGGATCTTTCATTTAAACAATTGTTCAGAGATCCCCCCCAAAAATTGGTTTGGTGAGCTATATTTCCTAATATTTACAGCATTTAAAAATTAATACTGGAAAAATCACTATTTATTAATTCTGTTTGCAATGAAATAAATCTATTGTATGACAATAACCATATTATAAAAAATGGTGAAATAAATTGAAGTGTCTTAATATTTTTAGCAAATCTCTTAAAAGAGGTTATGTAGAGTCTCATATCTTCTTTGACATTTAGTCATAATAAAAGTATGTCACATACACTCAGGAATATCTCACTAAATATGTTTACATTAAGATAAAAAATCAATTTTTGTCCTTGGGCATTTTCTGAAAGGGCGTGATAAACCTTGTTGTAAAACCTTATGACTCCAAAGCATGAGCAAAACTTGGTAGCTTGTTAGAAATACAAAGCCCAGGTCATCCCCAGGGTATTTTCACAAGTTCTCCTAATAATTCACAAACATATTAGTAAATGGAAAGAAAAGGATTCTTGGTTTTCATCTTTCACACAGAAAGAGAACATTGAAGAGAAAAAAACAAATACATTGGTCTGCATTTACCAGTTGTGTATAATTAACGCACTCAGTCATTCTGGTGATATTGCAATTGGTCTCCAAAGGTCCCTGTGTTGGAGGCTTGGTTAAAAGGAGCCCTCATTCACTGCTGGCAGGATTGCAAACTTGTTCAACCGCTATGGATAGCAGTGTGGAGACTCCTGAACAGAATGGACATAGAACTACCAATGGACCCAGCTATCGCTCTACTAGGCATCTATCCACAAGATGTCACATCTTGACGCAGAAACATTTGTACAACTATATTTATAGCAGCTCAATTCATAATAGCCAAGAATTGGAATCAACCCAAATGCCCATCCATGGAGGAATGGACAACGAAACTGTGGTATATTTACACAATGGAATTATACTCAGCTGAAAGGAAAAATGCCACATCAAAATTTAGGAAAAAATGGTCTGACTTCGAGCAGATCTTACTAAGTGAACACTCAATAGCTTGGCATTTTTTGAAGGGGAAGGTGAGCCTTTAAGAGGGGATCTCACTGGGAGGTCTTCAGCTCATTGGGATCATGCTTAGAAAGGGATAGTCAGACCTTAGCCTTTCCTTCCTCTTTCTCCTCTAAACCAAGGTTTGCACAGCTTTGGTCTCCATGACATGTTGCCTCACCACAGACCTAAAAACAACCAGGTCAATGAGCTATAAATGCAATCTCCAAAATATGAACCATGAGGAATCTTATCTCTTAGCTGCCTACAAGCTAATTATCTCAGGTACTTGTTACAATAAGAGAAGGCCAGCTAGCATGATAATTGAGCATATGTGACCTTTTGAGGGGAAAGAAGTTAGTTCTATTTGTTTAGAAATCTATAAGCAATCTTCCTCCACCGCTTATTCCTCTAACTCTTGCTATTTGCAAGTCCCAAGTGTTACAGACAAAGTTAGAAGAATTGTACAAGTACAACACAAGTCCTGATTGGGCTTGTTCACTTACATCTCAATCCTTACCTGGCTCTGGGGTCTATTTCTCAGTTGCTTGAGAAATTTGTATTTTTCTCCCAGTGTAGCAAGTATACAGAGTGTTCATTGCAAGGCTCAGTCTGGTGCATGTGCCTTTTACATGCTGTGGCTTGTAAAGCAATAGCCAAGTGTATGTTTTGTCCAATTCCTTTTCCCTTGTAATAATAAATTACATACATTACATACATATGTTTTGTCCAATTCCTTTTCCCTTGTAATAATAAATTACATACATTACATACATAATCAATAAATACATAATTACATACAATACATTACATACATAATCAAGAAGACAAGAAAAGGTTGCTCATGCTGACAAGTTTCCCAGATATGTAATGAAGACTGATGTGATGATAAACTGGGGAAAAAAGCAAAGCAACGAGAAGTAGGAATTCTTTAAAGAATCCTCATTTGGATCCAGGACATAAGTCATAATCAGGCTTCAGGCTTTCTCGAGTCTGTGATGAATAGAAAAGTGACAGCTAAGAATTTGGCCCTTCTAGGGTTAATGGGGTAAAGACCGTTAACTGTAAATAAATGAAGGCTCTTTCTTAGCCTCATCACTCACTTCCTGAAGTTGAATCCCATTACCACCACTTCTAGATCAGAACAGTAAGCTTAAGAAAGGGGTAATTATTATCTATAGCAATGCACTGCAGTAATATATGGGGAAATTTAGTAATAAGACCAAACTCAGAAATCAGAAACTAAAGAATCCTCGTAGATTAGTAAATATGTATTTCACATTCACACCATCCCATTTACCATGGCCATAACAATCATGGATTATTAGACATAGCAATTGATTTTCAAAAAGCAAAGAGGGAGGAGGTAGCAAAAGATAAGGGTAAATGCAAATAAACAAAATTTTATAATCTAGACGTACATATAAAACAATGAAAGATGTATAATTAATTAGGAACTTAAAAGAAGAGAGGGAATTTAACATAAGAAACCATATAATAATCTTCCAGAATTCAGTAAAACTACAAATGAGTCTAATATCTAAGATGAATTAATGTAAATAATTTCAATTAAGACAAATTGCACTGATTCAGAGAAATTGCCTGTTAAATCACAATGTCCAGGAGTGAGGGAGGAATCCAGAATGATAAATCTTTAGGACAGCTTATTTCCAGCAAAACACAACAGTAAATAGTGTACTAATATCTTAAAAGGACAGAGAAAATGATGGATAGAGATGTAACAAATATTTTGATAAGTATATTCAATTTTTACATAAAATTCAAAGGAGTGCATCTTGTGTACTCTTTATATTATTTAAGAAGTGGATGACAAGATTATGAATTTATTAATATAGAATCCTACCTAACAGAGCTCCCGATGGTTCTCAGTGGTCAAAGAGCAGACAGCATTTGTTGGTGGAATAATAAAATTAAGATGGTAGAATTGAATTAGAATCCCACAGCATATAGTAAACCCTTAATGAGTATACAGTGATATGAATGCATTATTGAATAAATGAATATGAGATTAACTCTCTCATATCTAAGATTCCCTCATTCTATATTGCTACGCTCTCCTTTGGGGTGGGCTTTAACTCTCTGCTGTGAATACAAGTTTTACTTTATGACTCATTTTCAATGAAGAATATGGAGAAGGTAGAACCCTACCTCAACAAAGTTCTGCCAGGTGTGGTAGCACATGCCTTTAACCTCAGTACTCTTGAGGCAGAGGCAGAGGCAGGGAAATCACTGTGAGGTCAAGGCCAGCCTGAGACTACGTAGTGAATTCCTGGGCTCTGGTGAGACCTTATCTCAAAAAGTCCTACAAAAACTTTTGACAATTGATATTGTTAATTAATTAGCAATATTGATAGCATATACCTATGGCAGGCTAACAGGAAATGGTGCTTCATTTCTGTCCTCTTCCTTTCAGTTAAACCATGAGGAAAACTGGTTTGAAAAATGTGGGAACTGAAAGTTTCTAGTTTAGTTTTTAACTTTTTTTTAACTTTAAAAAGAACATATATTTATTTTGTAGAATGAATGGTTTCATGATGACATTTCTATACATTCATATCTTGTGTTTTGCTCATATTTACTCCTTCATTAAACTTTCCTTTTTATTTTTTTTAAATTTATTTATTTGCAAGCAGAGAGAAGAGAGGACAGAGAGAATGGGCACACCAGGGCCTCCAGCCACCATAATCAAACTCCAGATGCATGCTCCTCTTTGTGCATCTGGCTTTACATGGGTACTGGCAAATTGAACCCAGGTCCCAGGTCATTAGGTTTGAAGGCAGGCGCCTTAACCGCTGAGCCATCTTTGCAGCTCCCATCAACCTTTCTAGATCTTTCCCCATTCCACTGATCCAGTGAAAAAGCATGGATTCTGACCTATTTATGGTAAACATGATGAACAGCAGTTCTGTCCATTTTGTCACAAATTACATAATTTTCATTTGTCTATATTGCCCAATAAAACTCTGTTGTGTAAACATACTGCATTTTCCTATCCACTCATCTATTGATAGGTATGTTGTTTGATTTCACAACTTGGCAATTGTGAATCTTTTCCTGATAAACACTATAATTCAGATGTTCCTAGAGAAGGCTGGCTGATTCCTTTGGGAATACATTCAGGAGTACCGTACAGTGGGCTCAATGGTAGCCCTAATTTTTAGTTGTTTGAGGAGGAGCCTCCATACTGATTTTCATGGTAGATGACTTAATTTACATTAACAACCACAGAGTATCAGCATTCCTTTTTCTGCTAGTGCAGGTTAGAAAGAAGATGAAGAAGAAGCTAAAGAAAGAAACAAGACATCCAGAGGCTTTCATGGAAATTGAAATAGGAGACGAATATGAAATGAGAAAAAAAGAAGGCTGATTTATATATAATTGAATCAATAGCTCACTTGGTCAACTGCTTGTCTTGAAAGCTCAAGGACTTGAACTTGCTCCCCTCATCCCTTGAGAAAGCAGTTGGGTGCTGTGACAAGCTCTTGTCTTTCCAGCTCCAGGAGAAGGAAACAAGAGGAACCCAGGAACTTGTTGACCAGTCATTCTAGCAAACTTTGGGAGCTCTAGACAAGTGAGAGCTTCTGTAATAAGGAGAGAAACTAGACAGTGGATGAGGAATGACACCCAAGGTTGTCCTCTGGTCTCCACAGGTTTGCACACCTATGCCCACTGGCACACTCACTTATCACATATGCACCAGAAAACTGGTCTGGACAAAATAAAGGGTAAAAATACATTTTTTAAAATATATGTTTATTGTCCATAATGAGATACATTATTTAGTGGGCAAATAATGAGTTGTTATCCCCAATTCCCCAATTCCCCCCCCCCCATCCCAGATCAGTTGGATATCCTCCTCCATGGGCTGTCTGTATTAAGGAGCCTGGGCCTGGGGGAGACAATCAACAGCTATCAAATTAGGCCAAATATTCCACTCAGTGAGGGGGAACCCTTGATTACATTTTGAGAATGGTACTGGTGGTTGGTTGGTAAAACAATTTTTTACTGGTGTGTCTGTATAAGACAACACTCAGGCAAGGACAGGATTGTCGAATCTACAGTTTACATAAAGAACTAAAGAAGTTGCCTCTGTTTACATACACACACACACACACACACACACACACACACACACACACACACACACTTCTGCAAAGAAGGTAGTACATAAGTATAAGAGCTATAGGAAGCTCCCTCCAAAAGAGAAGTTTCGGAGAGACACAGGTGGAGAAGAAAGAATTCCTTGAAAGCACTGCCAGCCTGATTGAGCCATGCACACTTTGCGTCACAACGATCACTCCCTCGCTGAGTGTTCAATGAAGCACTTGTCCAAACTACAGGTGGTTCACACTTACAGCAAGCTGAGTTCTAATGAGTCACAAGCTCACTGCTCTGCCAACTACTCAGGGTGCTGGTGGGAGAGGCCACACACAGCTGCCTCCCTGTCAGCTTTCTGACATGCAAGGACACTTAAGACCCTCTGGCCAGGATCCTTGACTTCAGTGACCTCTTGACAGTCTGCATACCCAGCCTCTTCTGCATGCTTTCCATTGGCCACTTAATCTCAGTCATTCCCTGTCAGTGATGAATAAAAATGTGACAGAACACACGAGTAGATTCTGCTCAATAAACTCGCGCATACATGTGTTCATATTTCACTTATAATAATAAACCATATATTTATTGAATGTTTAATAAACAATCATTGTAATACTCCTTTTAGACAGATGAGCATATTTAACCCCTTAATACACCTCCAAAGGGAGTTTTACTGGTTATATTTTGATTATAGGAACATTTAGTTTTGAAAACTGTATGACTTGAGATAAACCAAAGGCCTCATATATGTCAGAATTGAGGCTATAGTTCAATTTCCTGATTTCAAATTCTGCTTCCTTATTATTAATCACATTGTCTTTCCTAAGGAGGCCCATTATTTTTTAATTTTATCCACAAAGTTTTGTCTAGGTGTACCTTCAATGAAGGACATAATTTTTGTGTGTCTTAATTATTGTTTTGTTCAAGGATATATGTACAGAAAACATGCAGTATATATGATTATGATTTAGTGATAATTTTAACTGAGAAAATGTGATCATCTTGTAAAAAAATGTGCACCAGGTTGTTATTGGGAGACTATCTCTTATTATAACTTAGTTTGCATGAGAAAGTATCAAATTAGTCTTTATACCCTGATCAGAGTGATTAGCTTTAAGTTCAAGGACTATCTTAGTATGACCTAGGAAAAGAATATAAAATTATTTAGAGGAGGAGCAAAACCAGAACAAGTTGGGCCAGATCTTTTCAAAACTGACTTCCCCAGTTCCTGTCTGCTTGTATCCCATTGGTCAGCACATAGTCTCATGAGCACATGAGCACTCAGTGGTGGGGTACTGCTCCACAGCAAGGGGGAAAAAAGAATGTCAACTTCCATTGCACTGTAGATCCTTAGATTCACAGCAGTATTATCTGTAGTGAAAAGCAGTTATCTAAACCCAGATTTTATCTGATGAAGTATTGACTCAGCCCCTGTGACCTCTGTTTAGCTGTTATAAAGATTTTATGAAATCACACATGTAAATCACTTAGACACAGCCAATGTTTAATATTAGCAAGCTTGTTTTCAACTGTCATTATTCTAGAAATAATTGTGTGTTGATTCCTGGAATCTCATACATCTTAAATTTGTATGGAGAAAAAAAAGTTAAACTTGATAGCATTTCTTTAGCATCTTAAATCTGTTGTTCTCTGTGGTAAAGATCCTTTATACGTTTTGACATATCACATTTTTACATTCTTTTTTTTTGAGGTAGGGTCTCATTCTTTTTAAAAAAATATTTTTATTTATTCACTTTCAAGCAGAGAGAGAGAAAGAGAGAGAGAGAGAGAGAGAGAGAGAGAGAGAGAGAGAGAGAGAAAATCAGGGCCACCACCCTGTGGGTCTGGCTTACGTGGGTCCTGGGGAATTGAACCCGGGGCCTTAGGCACTGGAGGCAAGTGCCTTAACCGCTGAGCAATCTCTCCAGCCCACATTTTTACATTCTTACTGGTCACATTGTGTCATAGTTTGATCCAGGTGTCCCCCACAAACAAATGAATGTTCTGGGTAATTTATCTTTAGCTGATGGCAGTTTGGATTTTACAACCTGGATGGAGCTGTGTTGTTGGGGGCAGGTTTATGGGGATTATAAACCAGCTCCCCCTTGCCAGTGTTTGGCACACCTTCCTGCCGCTGTTTGCAGTGCTGTGGCAGAGGTGATGTCCACCCTCTGCTCATGCCATCGTTTTCCCTGCCTTGATGACCTTCCCCTTGAGTCTGTAAGCCAAATAAACCCATTCCTCCACAAAGCAGGTTTGGTTGGGGTCTTTGTGTACAGCAACAGAGAAAGTCAACTACAACAATAGGAGTCAATGTTCATAAAACAAGGTGACTGACAGAAAGTGATATTTTGGAGTGGTAGAGAAGACAATATGAGAATGATCTCAAAAGTAAACATTGTATTATTCTTTTCAGTGTGTAAAAGGTAAAGATCAAGGCATTAGATACATGTAATTAATCTTGCCTGCTATACAATAAATCTATAGTACAACTTTCTATTTACCATATATATTTTGCTCAATGTTGTAACTTGGCTAAAAATAAATAAACATTCTGAATTCCAAAGATATGATGTTTTGTTAGAGGATACATTCTCCTTTAGCTATCTTCTTTACACCAACAAAAGGCAATGTTTATAAATATACCAAAATTTGATGATTCTGAAAAAAATATATTATTTCCATGAAGAACCAAATATGGTCAAATTTACTAAAAATATGTATATTAATTGGAACTTTTAACTGTGTGTTTATGAAGTAGCTTGTTTTAATGAGAATATCATGGCTTTGGGATTGAAGAGTCATATGACTAGGATGAATCTCAATTCTTCCAGCTCAATTCCTCCATTAAAATCTCCAAAATAATTTATTTGTGTAATAGTCATAAAATTACATATTTTCCTATTTGTTCTTGTATCCTTTGCTCTGAAGCAGCTGAGCAGGGTAGGAATCATTTGTGTGTTGTCCAGGGATATTATATGTTTTCATCATCAGACATTGCCCAGCTGGAAACTCCCACTAATCAGAGATCTGCAGAAAGGCTACACTCATAAGAATCTTGCTCAATCAAGTGTTTGTCTCATTTAACCCATACTGATCTCACTCTCTTTTGAAGCTTCTGTTTGTATTTTGCAGAAGGCAGTGAGAACCATGGACAACCCAGTTCCACCAATAGGACATGGGATAATAGCTGACACCCAGGCAGGAGATGAACCACCCCTACCTTATCAAATAGGGTCAAATGAAACCTATGAAAAAGTTACAAGGTCAATAAGAGACATACCAACACAGCAAGTCAGATAACCTATGAAATCATAATGGAGACAGACACTGAGGATACCCACCACAGTCCAAATCATAAATCCAGAGACTGTTAAGTTTGCAACTTAAAATTCACCCACTATGACTCAGGGAAGAGGGGGCAGAAAGATTATAAGAGCCATGGTGGGGAAGAATATCCAGAGACATTGCCCCCATCAACAACAACACACAAAGAAAAAACAACTGTCTACTTCATGTAAAATTCATAACCCTTTATCCTATGGGCTGGTCCAGCAATCCAACTGAGGAGGGCCTCCAGTGGGTTGGTGACAGGGAGGAAGGAAATGGGGGGTGTGTTGTGGTCAGCTTTTTAGTTGCTGCGCAGAAAGAACCCAAACATAAGCGGCTTGTGGAGGAATGGGTTTATTTAGCTTAGGGACTCAAGGGGAGACTCCATCCTGGCAGGGAAAATGATGGCATGAACAGAGGGCTGGACATCACCTCTGCCACAGCACTGGAAATAGAGGCAGGAAGTTGTGCCAAATACTGGCAAGAGGGAACTGGCTTATAACCCCCATAAGCCCGCCCCAACAACTCAGCTCTAGTGAGGTTCTAATTCCCGAACTGCCATCAGCTGAGGATCGATCACCGAGAACAAATTCATTTGTTTGTGGGGGACACCTGGATCAAACCATGACAGGGTGCCACCACAAGATCATTCAATGTATCTAATTATTATTAACAATAAATAAGTTTGTACAAAATAAGAAAAGAAAAAGAAAAAGAAATGGCCCAGCTGCAGGATGGTATAAGTAGGAGAGAATGGAACCAGCATTGGAAGAGAGGCTTAGTATGACCATAGTATGTCATCTGTGTCTAAGTCCTAAGCATCGTCGAGTTATCATGAAAAAGTTATGTTCAAAATGTACTCAGGTAAATGTGTCAGACATTGACAGCTGATAAAACCTGGTTTTAACAACTCTTCAGTTTCTAAGACCATGTTTATCACCCTCTTCCGTCCAGCAATAACCTCTTCACCTACTGTCTTCCCTCCCCACACTGCACACCTACTCAAAAGTCCAAACAAACCAAATAAAAATAAACAAAAGAACATTGAACCATCTCTGAGTGTCTTGTTTCCTTCTTTACCCTCTGTAGCCTATTGACATTATTGAACATTAGCAGCCGTGAACCCGGACAAAGTAGGTGGATAGTAAATATTTATTAAGTAATGGATTGGGTAAGCAGCCCACCAGGCTCTTTTATCATACTTTTTTTCGGCTAATGGCATTGTATCCGTTCATTAACTTGTGTTACTATTGCAGCATAAACCCTTGAATTTTTTTCCTCATTCCTAATATTTGCTTGGTCAGCAAACCCTGGCAGTTGGACCTCAAAAATAACTGAATTTACCTCTTTCTGTCACCTCTATGAGTGCTGCCATTGTTTGTAAGCTGATCTCTAGGTCTCTGTCTGACCCTCTCCTAGATTCTTGTCATCATCACTTCTAGAGTGAGTATATTAAAATATGAATAAAATCATATTTCATGAACTTCTTTTGAGTTATTGTTTTGAAATGGTGAAGAATTCCACACTTCTTATATTATTTAGTCTAAACTCTCGAGTATAATGTAAAAAACCAAAATTAAGGACCCACATTACAACCTCATTTACCTAGCCTAACAGGAATGTGTCCTAGTTTGTAAATTCTCCTGACTCTTTCTTTAGCTCTATCTCTTTCTACTTTCTGTTTTTGTTCACTTTAAACATTCTCTTTCTCTTGTGTACCTGGATAAAAAGGCATCTGGTTCAGATGCATTTAATTTCTATGTACAGCTGACAAAGCTGTTGATATGTAACCTGCTTCAACATGAAACTGATCTTTTTTTTTTCTTGCTTGTACCTACTCTTACTGCAAATATTATGTTTACTTTTGATATCTTCTGTTCCCCATAACTCTGCAATGCTCTCTGAGGAGAGATCTTTGCCTGTTTTCTTTTGTGTGTGTGTAGCCTATTGCGGGTTCTTCAATGCTTCATCACAAACTTGGTGGCATTGCACCAAAGAAACTTGTTCTCATAGAGATTGAGAAGTCAGAGGTTGTAAGTCACCACCACAGAGTCAAGGTGAAGTCACCCATAGGGCTGCACTTCCCACATGCACACCCCAGTGGCATGAAGGGAAGATCAGTTTCACATTCCCCCTGCTTCCGGTGACCACTGGTAGCTGTTGGCTTTTGGGGGAATCATCTGATTCTGTCCATGCAGTGTTCACATTGCTTCTCCCCTTCTCTCTGTGTCAAATCTGTCCTCCTCTTAGAAAGATACATGACATTTAAAGCCCATTGAAAAGAAACTTGCTATCTCAAGATCTTTACTTTGATCACATCTAAAACCCCCATTTTCCTTTTAACTCACACGTTTACAGCACCACCTCTGTCATGATTTATTGATTGAGGACGGACAACAGTAGCCTGTTTAAGGCAACACAGAAAACTGACCATCAGGCCTACTTGTCAGCATACATACTTCACAGAGAAGCCCTACTTTGGTAAGGTAGACTCTCTACGGTGCTTGGAATCCACAATTGGTTTCTTGAAAAATGCTTCAGGAGCCTTTCAGCCCAATGACTATGCTATTCCTCAAGGACCACTGTACACTGTGCCCACGCATGGCTGATAGTGATTACCAGTAGTACTTGGACAGAAAATTATGGCTAAGAAGAGAGAAAGGGGCTAAAGTATTTAAAATCATACACTCTTCAGGCAGACCATTGTTTTTTTCTTTTTCCATTTAAAATGTGTTTATTCAAATAATACCATCTGTTGCGGTCAGCTTTCTAGTTGCTACGCAGGAAGAATCCAAATAAAAGCGGCTTGTGGAGGAATGGGTTTATTTGGCTTACGGACTTGAGGGGAGACTCCATCCTGGCAGGGAAAACGATGGCATGAGCAGAGACATCACCTCTGCCACAGCATTGGAAACAGTAGCAGGAAGGTGTGCCAAACACTGGAAAGGGTAAACTGGCTTATAATCCCCATAAGCCCACCCCAACAAAACAGCTCTAGTGAGGTTCTAATTCCTGAATTGCCATCAGCTGAGGATTGATCTATCAGAACACATTCATTTGTTTGTGGGGGACACCTGGGTCAAACTATGACACCATCATAGTTTATTTGAAAATAGTTGACTTCTCTTATAAGGTGCAGTTTCACATCCATTCCCTTCTTTCTAGTTCTCCTTTAGAATTCTGCTGAGGAGAAATGATCAAGTGGTTGTCAGTTCCTCAAAGTAGACCCCTTTGAAAACTTCCACAAACATCAGACTGAAGTTAGCTTTGAAATTCTCCAAGATGTGAAACTCCTTTTCAGTTGATCAATTCTTAAAAATATTGTTGAGAACATCTCTCAAGTTTTCCACTAATAGTTGAAAACCCTATTAGACACAATTAACTGCTTTAAAAATGGAAATAACACATTGTTATCTGTTAGTTTTCCTGTTTCCCATCAATCACCAAATATATACTTAAGGGTTTTGCTTATCCATTGCATTCTAAATACTAACACACATTAAAAAACTTAACGTCCTAATTGAAGGCTTCACTTTATAATTTTATCTAAAGTTGTTTGAGTTAAAATTATCTTTGATATAGAGAAGGAATACACACATACACATATGCACACATACATACACATACACACATACACACATACACACACATATATATATATAGATGCACAAATACACACATACACACACACTCACACATACACATATATACACACATACACACACATACACGCATACACACATACACATACACATATACACACACTCACACATATATGCATATACACACACATACACATACACATATACACACATACACAAACACACATATATACACAATACACACATATATGTATATGTATATGTATATATAATGAATTTCATTCTTTTTAGCATTTATCAGTTTTGTGCTCAATGGCTACTGTTCTTTTTTTTTTTTTGGTTTCTTTGTTGTAAATAGAAATGTTCCAAGAGCTCTAGACCAGATTTATAGAGTACTTGAAACATATCAATATTTTCTTCTCCAAAGGCAAACATTTTACTTGCAAATGTAGAATTCCGAGTTAGATACACTAAGAATCCTTTTGCTCTCCCCTCCCTTGCAGAACTTTCACTCATACGGTCATTCTTATGCCCGTTTCTCCCCAAGAACTTCTTGAAATCCTGCTCTGTAAATCTAGAATTTATGGATCACAGGGATAGAATGTCAGACAATATGGAGATGCTAACTTGTTAAAACTTTTCAAATTGGGTCAACTGCCCAGAGAATTCTTCAACTTGTTTGGTGTGAAAAGTTGAGTCAGGTACATTCTGTGGAATATTATAATTTGAATTTCCCTTAAATTGACTGGAATTATGCCAAACCATGTGTTATTCAGGATTTGTTTTTCCACCCTTCCTCCTCCACTGTTACCCACATTCATCTGACCGTAAAAGGCCTTCTAACTAGGGCAAACTCATGCATGTTTGGGTTCCTCAAATGTTTCAAGCTATTTTTCCAACTGTTGGGGTTTGGCAATCTCTTGTCATATTTTTGCCAAGGTGGTTATTTTTTTTTCTTTTTAATTTTTAAACCAGAGTGTATTTCCAGGGAAATATAGACCATATGTTCCTTATTTATTTATACATAACACACAAAAGTAGTTTCTGATCATTATTTTATATCTATCCTATCTGCATGCTGAGAAATGTCTCACCTTTTGTATTTAAATTTCATGTTTAGATGAAAAAATGCTAAACCAATTCTGTTCAGATAAACCAGCACCTTGAAAGATTGACAAAACTCATTTTCTCATTTCTCTTTTTACTTTAAATTGAAATAGGGTGTTTCTTTTGCCTAATTCAACACAATGTTAGGTCAGTTAAAACAACCAACAAGAAACACATGCAGATAGTATGTTAGGAGTCAATGGCAAATGGGTTCTTCATAGAGTGTTGATAATCACAAGTCAATTTACTTGGAATTCTCCTTTATTTCTTCCACTTTCAGTGACAACTGTCACAAAAAATTAATACAATGCTAGCCTTGAAGAACAACTCATTGGGAAATTTTTATACATTATAATTTTCTCCTTGAACTTTCACCTTGGTGTCTAAAGTCACTGCGTGTGTGCTGTTTGGACTTCTTCCATTTGATGTATCTAATCACCATTTATCTCAATGAGTGTACAAAGTGCATTTTCCCAGAAGCCACCACACTTTACTCTGCTGTCACTGTTCTCCTCACCACTCAACAGGTAGGCTCTTCTCACATGGCTTATGGTCTCCAGCCCTCTCAGCGTTCATCTGATCCAGACTATGCTGAGACATTGTGGAACCAAGATGGGGGTGTTGTCTGTGCCCCTGAATCAATGATACTTAATCCTATAAAAAGATAAATACGTTTACATTCATGTAAAGTTAGGAAAATTATTGAGCATTTCTCACATAAAATTTGTAGGTTTTAGTAATGATTGGATTTCTAAAGGACAGATACTTGCCTATCTAACTGTGACAGTGGACAAATGTAACCTCAAAGGCTGAGATCTGGGATAGATTACAGCTATCCTCTAAAATTCCATCCTAATGGAAAATGGTATGATTTATCACTCAACTAACCACCAGATAACAGATAACACATTTAACTGGTGATCATTCCAGGAGGCTTTCAGGAAGGGGCTGTTTCAAATCAGTGGGTGTAGTTTAGGGGAATCCAAGGATAACACAGGCCAACTCAGGATAATAACAGTGGGAAAGGTTGGGTGAGGCAGAAAAAGAGGAGAAACTTAATTGTACAAGAGACATTCAGAGGGGATATCCAAGGCTGAGGGGAGATATTTAGAGAATGGACATAGACAATTTGAGGCAACCCTTGAGTGTTCTTATGTACACTCCACTTCCACTGACCCAATCCCAAAGAAATCAAAGGACAATCACACTTATCATTGTGATTTGGGTCTCAAATATCTCGTGCAAGGACATGTATTGAGGACTCGGTCACCAATCTTTGGCTCTATTGGAAAAGAGTGGAAATTTGAAGAGGTGGGGCTCACTGGGAGGAAGTGAGACCTTAACTCATGCCCTTAAAAGGGCTATGTGGACTCCGCCTTCCTGTCATAGTCAACCTCATTTATGAGCAGAAAGAACCCAACCAAAAGAGGCTGATGAGAAGAATGGGTTTATTTTGGCTTACAAACTCCAGGGGAAGTTCCATGATGCAGGGGAAAATGATGACGTGAGCAGATAGGTGGACATCACCTCCTGGACAACATCAGGTAGACAACAGCAGCAGGAAGGTTTGCCAAACCCAGGCAAGGGGAAGCTGGCTATAACTCTCCAAAGCCATCTCCAACAAGCTTCCAATACCTGAACTGTCATCAATGGGGGATTAAGCATTCAGAACATATTCATTTGTGGGGGACACCTGGATGAAACCACCACACTTACCCAACTCTGTGTTTTCCAGGTACAATGGGATAAGCAGACCTCCTTTGGAATGTTCTATCCACTGACATGTACAAGACAGAAGCAAAGACAACATAGCCAAATGGGCCTGTAAACCTCTCAAACTTTCAGCCCAAACTTTTCTTTTTGTAAATTCTTAACAGCCCCACTAACCATATCCAAACAGTTCACCATCCTCAGAGAGAAACTACAATTGAAAACAATGAGAAATAGATTTGGAATTTCGGGAAAATAATCTGGAATATTTTGAAAGGACCATCTGACTCTTCCTTGGTGAAAGTGGAAATGATGGTGGTATTCATTTGCCTCAATGATTCCAGATGACTGAAATACCTGTGCAGCCATGCTCCTCCCTCTGGCCCTGCTGGCTGGTGTTGTCTACTGAATGTGAGCCATGAATATCTGTAATTTCAGAACCTCAGGATCACCTCAAATTTCTAAGAATGGGGACCATCATACTCTGGGACCAAAGCCCAAGAAGACTTATTTTGCTGAAGGAAGTGGCCTTTATGGAATATATCCAGGTGATTTTTTTTGCATGTGGTTTTATTGACATTCTCCTGGTCAGATTCTCCAATCCACTTTCTGCAAGCATCACTCATCCCCTGATCTTATATAAACCTCAGGAGAACATGTAATGTAAGGACAGGATAAACAATAAGAATATCTGGTTGCTTTTTTTGGAAAAAATTCCATTTACTCTTTTGAAGATGTATTAGTAGTTTACATATTACCATCTAACAGTCCATATTTGGATAGTAAATGTCTCCCCAAGCCATGAAGCACTATTGAGAAGGGATAGAGATGCTATGATATGGGACCTAGTAGTAGATCATTTGATCAGCCTCACTAGTACTCCATCTCCCACAGTAATAAAGGAGGGCCGTCACTGGGATGCTATTAATAGACCTCAGTACAGCACCCACACTACAGCTGTATTGTCCATTGGTAATGCCCCAGCAAGAATAGAAGCACCTTGTGACAATTCCTAAACAAGCACAAACCCTAAAAATGGCAAGAGTTTTGGAATTCTTTTCTCATATACTAAATAGAAGTTCATTTATCTGTGTATTAATAAATAGAACTCCTTATGCAGTGCTAGCTGTCTTATAATTGCATAGGCTTTATAAATCTCCCAGAGGGCCCTCACCATTTGTCAATCTATCATAAATAGAGAAGAAACTGAATCTTCCTAATAGAATTGAAGTTTTATTAGATGTTGGATCCAGGTATCCACTATGCATAGCTTGTGGGGGTAAGAATGATTTCTAAATTAGGCATTGGTTAAAAAGATAGTAGAATCCCAACCCTACTAGCAAGACTAATCATATTATAGACATTTAGAAACGTATATATTGCTCAGATCAGGAATCTGAATGTTATCCTATTTGGAATAAAAGAACAAGTTTTTGTTAGATTCTTATAAGCTTCCATCATGTTTTGATTCACTTGCTGGAACTTCCCTAAGACTATATAATACAAGGGAAAATATTATTAGCTTTTAAACACTGCGAAGGCACCACTGGCCTCTAAACACATGAAAGGGATTAACCAAATTGTTCAGGATACATCATAGTGAGCCAAGAAACACTTGGACTAAGGTGCCACCGAGTCCAAACCACAGCTTTCAGCATTCACTCTGTCACTCCTATGCCAAAGAACCCACAAATAGAAGTCAGAGACCTCAGTCGCTCCGGAACAATAGCAGAAGAGTCCATGAATTGTCAACAAATATACAAGAAATAAGTAAATTCTAACCATCACCAACCCACAAGCTTTTACAATTGTAAATAACCAAAAGACACCTCTTTCATCCATCCCTGGCAACAGACATTTGGACTTTTTTTTTTTTTTTACATCAGTGTACTTAGCCTTGAAATGGGCTGTGCACTGCCTCGCCCTCAAGCCAGGCTCAGCTTAAGGTTTGGCAGGTTTTCTAGGGCCTTTGACCAACTTCTTGCAAAGTCAATGGCCAAACACTCCTCACACTTCCACTGAGGAGATTCAAGTCTCCAAAATCTTAATCTACTGAACAACAATGGTTTTCTTGCTGAGAACTTTTGGAATTCGTTGTTTCTACAGATTGTGGTATCACAAGAGTTAGGTCAGAGAAAAAAAAATCCATCTGACTTCCATGATTGGCATCATTTTTTTTTTTTTTTTTTTTGGCGAGAATGGGATCTGGAATGGGACCTGTCTGGAAACCTTCCCAGGTCATCTGCTCAGAACTTTGATAGCAATTCTGCCAGAAGTTGCTCTCTAGCCAGTGAAAATCGACTCACTCAAGGTTTTAGGAACTAAGGGCCATGTAGTGCCAGCTCTATGCTATGTGCATGGAATGTTGTGGCAATGGGGCTCCTCTCTGTATGCTCAGTGGTTAGCACAGTAATGAAATGTGTTCCTGAGACGTTTAAATGGCAACTTTATTTATCACTATCAGTTTTCCTTTAGTATAATGTTTCTACCTTGTTCTCAATGTTATGGTATTTTTCAGATGCTGAACAGTGTGCAGAGATAGATTTTTGGCGTGTGTGTGTGTGAGCTGTTTGGGGGTTAAAGTAACTTTGGATATTTTTCAGAAAGCAATGTGAACCGGGGACAATGGAACTCCACTAAAGGGACATGACTTGATGGGGGACACCCAAGCAGGAGACCATTCACCTCAAACTCACCATTTACAGCCCTAACACAACCTCTAAGGAAGTGAAATGGCGAGCAAAAGAGCTACTCCCACAGAAAGTCAGATAACCTGTGGAAGGACAATGGAGAGAGGCACCAAGGGGGCCCAAAATTGTCCAAAATAAAAATCTGCAGACTCTTAAAAACCTAATAACTATGAAAATATAAACTCACCCACTATGACTCAGGGAAATTTGCTGAAGAGGGGACAGGAAGAATTTAAGAGTCATGGGGGGGAGAATAATTAATGCATAAGATGGAATGTCATCATGGATTCAATGGCTTTATCTAAGAACCTATGATACTGAGCATATTGTTGTGTTAATATATGTAATTTTAAGCCAATAAAAATGTTAAAAATAATAATAAAGCCCACTTAAAAATCACAAAAAAAGTGATGGGAAACACATCTTAGGAAACAGTCAATGGTGAACAGATGGCGCTGGCTTGAGAAAACCATGGATCTGGACATTCTCTTTATCTGGAGCTCTAACTATGGACAAGCGCATTTGGAGTCTCTTGGGTTCCAGGGAAGGTGGCTACTATTTTCAAAGGAACAACTTGGCTAGTCACTGGGGTCGTGGACGCATAAGAATGCGAGCCTTCCTGTGTGCTCTTCCTTGTGTGTTTGGAATTAGAAAACAATAGTTTTATATAATTTTTTGGATACACTGAAAATAGGAGGGAAATGAAACATTAATTACTTATGTGAATTGTTCAAGTTAAAGTGATATTTTCATTGCAAGCATACTGTTATTTCAAAGGGAAGGTACACATACCCTTGTCACAAATCAAAGATTCTGTAGAATATACTCCATACACACGTACAAAACTCAAATTAACTCCTCCTGACATGCATTGTTCCCCTTTATGATGGGCAGTGATATGAATTTTCACTAGAAACAAGACACACTGGGAAGGAATATGATGCTATGAATTATACTTCTATGGTGATAGTGATCTTTTGGTTTAGATTGAAAGAATTTTCAATTTACAGATCTTACTGAATATATCCATAAATATGATTCCTCTAGTTTTAAAAAATCATGGTAAAATTTTTAATTTTAATCTAAAAGGATTTCAAACTTACAAGAATAAAACAAGGATCTGTCCTCTCTTGTTTTTTTGATGCTTCAAAACTGAATTTTATATGATGTCATTTCAGCATGGCAACTGTCCCATAGACCTGAATAACCACAATATAACCATCCACACCAGGACACTGACTCTGACATGTGAGTCTAATTCTAGGATTCACTCATGGCTCCCCATTTGTCATCTGAAGTGACACCTGGATTTTATGCCTCTTTAATCTCCTCCTAACTTGAAGGATTCCTCAGTAATTCCTTGGCTTGCATGAATTTAGTACATTTAATAATTAAAGAACATTCATATTGTTTTATTTTATGCATGTGTGTGTGTGATGAGCATATGCATGTGGGTACACATAAATGAAGTTGTGTGTACATGTGTGTGCTGCGTGCACACATGTGGAGATGAGAGATTGATGTCAGGATCTGGTGTCATCCTCAAATGCTCTCCGTTTTATTTCCTGAGGTAGTGTCTCTCAAACCCTTCTAGTCTAGCTAGGCAGCTTGGCCC
>PVHP010018652.1:0-32892 GCA_004024765.1 Zapus hudsonius
TTCTAGCTTAGATGAAAGTAAGCCACGTGAAGGTAAATCCTAGAGAAACACTTTCAGCAACATTCTAGGAAAATGGAGCCATGACCAAGGCCTTGGTCTATTAGATATCAAAATGCTCTGAAAGCCAGAATTATATTAAAAGGCACAAAAGCAAAAAACTCAAAGGGAAATAAATGTGTACATCAATGGAACAGAATAGACTGCCCAGAAATAGAACCAGGCATATGTGGGAAATTGGACAAGATTAACATTTCTAGTAAATTAGAACAGTTGATAATTTCATTAATGGTTTGGAAAATGGGATAGCCAAGGAGAAAAAAAAACTGTTTTATTCATCAGTACAAAATTAAGAGAGAGAGAGAGAGAGAGAGAGAGAGAGGCAGAGAGAGAGATGGGCATGCCAGTGCCTTCTGCCACTGTAAACAAACTCCAGCTGTGTGGACCACTTATAATATATAATAATATAATACAATATTAGGCTTTTTGTGCATACTGGGGTTGGTAGGTTTTGCAAGCAAGTACCTTAATCCACTGAACCATCTCCCCAGGTGCTTAAGAACTTGTTAATGATTAGGAACCCAGATAGTCTTGTTTTTAAAACCTAAAATTTAGAAATGAGATGGGTGTGGTGATACATGCCTTTAGTCCCAGCGCTGGGAAGGCTAAAGTAGGCCAATCATTGTGAATTCCAGGCCAGCCTGGAGCTAGAGAGTGAGGTTTAGGTCAGTCTGCAGTACATCGAGACCCTGTCTCAAAAATAAATAAATAAAAAAAACATGAAAACTAAGCCCACCAACCCTTCATTAGAATCGTGTGGGGATTTCTGGGTGTCAGAGGCAGGAGGAATGAAGTGAGTTCCAGGCCATCCTTAGACTACATAGTGAATTCTAGATCAGCCTGGCCTTGAAAGAGACCCTCCAAGGAAAAACCCAAAGAGAGAGAGAGAGAGAGAGAGAAGTGTGGGGACTTCTGCCTCTACATTTCTTATGACTTGAAAAGCCATGAAATGATGAACAGGCACCTTCAATGGCTTTCAGGAGCATTCTTCTCCTCATCAGGAGTCTCCTGCGCAGTCAGATTTCTGTCTTCCAACTAACAGGTAACTATTTTTTTTCTCAAGTCCAAAAGCTGGGCAATACTATTTCAGTGATCTCAGTTGGATCTTCATTCCAACACTGAAGAATAAATCCCCACCTTAGTTAAACCCATTTTTTTGGAAGAAAAGGTAGAATTGGTTGTTCAAATCCCTTCCAAAAAATTTGGAGGGATGAGATACTTAAAGGCAAGTATGTTGCAAGGGTTGGGGCGGGGGAGGATACTTCTTTTAGAAACTTCCATTTTTATTCCTGAAAGATAACCAAGACATAAGCAATGATATCCTTGAGAAGCCAAGGAGAGAGGACCTGCCTGCGATAGTGACGTATTTATTCTCTCCCTTTCCTCTCTGCTTAAGCTTTTCACAGATTACTCCTTACAGAAACCCTCATTACAGGAGACACTTCAGTCATATTTTCCACAAGCTTGTACATGTTTCTGAGGAAAAAAAATCATTCTATTGGGTTAATTCCACCCCAAGGTATTTGCATAAGTGTCATGGATCTGGCCCTTGACGTTATATTCCAGAATGACCACTGATTACTCACTCAGGCATATTGTAGACACACCGTCTCATTGAATCTTGAGCTCTCATCGCTAAATCAAATCTGTAAAGTTCACTTGCACTGTAATGCATTGTTTTTGAGTCATCTTGACATTTTGATTTCGTAAGTGTAAACTGAAAACCGCATTTACTGGAAATTTGTTTTTTAAAAATAAAACAACATATGCCAGATCGCTGATCTTCAGAAGCTTGATACAATTAGGTAATGCCCATGAGGTAATGCTGCTGAAAGACAATTTTTAAAAGGAGATTTATCTCTAATATTTCTATGACACACAAAAGAACAAGATTATGTTTACTACCAGGAGAGCATGTACAGGAAAGAATGTTGATCATGAGGTGGGGTGGAAACACCGAGAACTAACTGAGGGAAAGTTTTAGTATTGTTCAATGAACTTGAAGAGAAGCTCGTCTTTATTTCCAAGTTGTAAATACTATAAATAAACTCTTTGGCAACTGAGTTTGCACTAAGAAATCAGTGAGCCCAGAGTGATGGTAGATACCTGTAATTCCAGCTCTTGGGAGGCTGATGCAGGAGAATGAGTAGCTCTGAACTGGACTGATTGACATAATGAAAACCTGCTTTAAAAAAATTGACATATGCTGGTTGGAATTCCTAGGAACTTTGGAACTTTCCTAGAGGATGATTTTGGTAATATCACCATTTTGCTGTACTCATTCACATGGAGGCTTGGTGCCCAACAAAATGGCTCACGAGAGGACAAGATGAGTTTAAATTTTTATTGTTAACATATATTCATTGTATGAAAGATGGGTTTTATGACATTTTATACATGCATGTCATTATCCTTTGCTCGTAACTCAACTCCCCATTATTCCATTATTCTCTCTTGAACTCCCTCTCCTCCTTCTCCTTCTTCCCAAATATTCTCCTTTCCACTTTCAAATGACAAAGATGTTCTATATGTGACAGAAAACATGTGAGCTCCTTTAACATGATGATCTCTGTTTCCATCCATTTCTTATAAATGACATTATCTCATTTTTCATTATGGCTAAATCTCTCTCCACAAATACATATTTTTCTAAGAGGCTGAAGATTGTGAAGAAGCTTACCATCCAACGTGAGAATCTCTTGTAAGATTGATCTCTTATAAGATCAACTTCTCATAAATATGAAAAGTATCTTTGCTATTGTACCTTTTGCCTACCTTTCAGACGGACAAAGATTATGTATGTCACAGTAATATTGGAAAACTTATGTATGTCACAGTAAAATTGGAAAACTTGTGCTCTATGCATTAGACATCCAGGATAGATGACTTCCTCTTGTGAAAGCTGAGATGCTGATTTAAGGTTAATTCATAAGGAAATCTACTTTATTATATGAGAGAATGAACACGGAGTGTTGTCTTGGGAAAGATACAGATCTTCCTAGGAAATAATGTAAGGAACATTCCAAATGAAATTACAGAAACTTTGAGGTTATGGCATGTAACATAGTATATTTCGCGTGAGCATATTTAAAGCAGTTGTAACCTACAGCCATCTTGACATTACAAAAGAAGAGTTAAATAAATCACCATCGACTGTGTGGCTTTGAGCAATGCAATTTCCTGGAGCATAGTAAAATAAATTGCTTGCTAAATGTAATCTTCTGGAACCAAGTGAGCTACCTTGCTGAATGGCATTGCTAGCATAAATGAATTAAAACTTTTAGTTCCGGACATGGAAAGTGAACCAGAACTTTTTTTTTTCAGTGTTGATCATATGAAATAAAAATTTAAAAATAAACAGGCATGGTGATCATGCCTTTAATCCCAGCACACAGCAGCAGAGTTCAAGGCCATCCAAGGACTACATAGTGAATTCCAAGTAAGCCTGGGCTAGAGTGAGACCCTACCTTGAAAAACAAAACAAAAAAAAATAATTAATTAATTAATTATATAAAGGCATGAATATATAAAATATTTTGTTCATATTTGTGTATAACATAACCTTTAATAGATATTTCATATATTAAGAAAATATTGAAGCTCTTCCTCTCACTCTGTATGTGTATATATTTTTTTCCTGAGGTTTAAGACACTTGCTCACTTTCTCCTTTACCCTCCATCCATGGTATTAAATGAAATGGCAGATCTAGGATTTAGACCAAGGCAGCGTGGCTCCAGAGTGGAAACCCTCAACTCCTACACTGTACTTCCTTCAATGTGCAACCACAGTACATGCTTACAAAATCATGATGCCTTCCCACTACCTATGAAAAGAGTCTGGTAGAGAAACAAGGCCCTTGGTTATTCAAAATACTACTGGATCATGAAAGAGCAAGTTTTCATTAAAAAAATTCTTGTTTATTTCTACCAAAATTAAATAACTGTTCTATTAAGATCATTGCACAATGACTACTTTGTCAAGGTTCACAATTAAGAGACGTTGAGAGCAGCTACTGTAACAGGTGGACCCCTCTTTTTGAGTAGTGAATATTGTTTCATTTATGCATGGTTAAAATACACTTTAAAAGTTTGTGTCTTTCAATTTCTGTAGCCTATTTTTAGAACTCATTGTGTCAGTTGACATGGTAGATACATCCCAATGAATTTCTCCCAAAGAAATAATTGAGGAAAAGCAAAAGGCTATGTTTACATGGACACATAGTTTATCTTTACTTTTAGTAAAACATAAAAAAACAATAGGTAGAAAAAACCAAGTGTCTTATATTAAGAGAATAAAGACAAATTGAAAATGATGAATATTAATCCCATCACCAAGGAGGCAGAGGCAGGAAGATGGCCACACGTTCCAGATCAGGCTGGTCTACATATCAGGCTCCATGACAGCTAGGACACAAAGAAGACTCTGTCTCAAACAAGAAACCAAGAACATGGATGAGCAGGGATGAAGCCAGCTGAAGCAACACAATGAAATACTAATTGAATACTATAAATAATTGGGAAGAAAATTGTAAAAGCATGGAAAATATCTGTCTTCATTCCACAAAAGTATAGCTATGTGCTGTTTCAAAATATCTTGCTAGGACAGCTTAAGAGTTTTCTCTCTTCTAGAACTTTCTTTTCAGGTAAGACACCTGCTCACCTTCTCCTTTACCCTGCTTGCATCAGACTGAGAGATGAGTAGACACATCTTACAACTTTCTGACACTGGCTTTAGATGCCCTAATGTGACTAATTGTTGTAGCTTTTGTGAATGTATTTGCTATTTAATGATTTATATTTAGTCAATATCTTTGCTTGAATTACATATTTATTATAATTATTCTGTTATTCTTTAGTTACTGTTTTTCAAAGCAATGACATTTTCCTAGGACCTCTAGATATTTTCTAACACTAAGAGAAAATAATTTGCAATTTAAGTGATTCATGAACATTTTTTCTCTGTATGTTTAATGACTTAAGAAGCATCTGTTTACTTGATGGCACTTGGTTAAACAAGCTGAAAGTGAAATTGCATAGGAAGATAAGAAGTTACACCCACCACGACTCAGGGAACTGAGCGGAAGAGGGGGCGGAAAGATTGTGAGAGCCATGGTGGGGGAGTTGGTCCAGAGGCATGGCACCCATCAGTAACAACACACTTGGGCCAGGAAGACCAGGCTGAGTACTAGGATATCCAGGATCCCTTGCCACAAGGACTAAGACAGACAGCCCACGGAGGAGGATATCCAACTGATCAGGGATGGGGAAGGGGGTAATTGGAGAATTTGGGATAACAACTCATGGTTTGCCCACTAAATAATGTAACTCATTATGGACAATAAATTTATATTAAAAAAATAAAAATTAAAAAAAGAACTTACATAGGAAGCTATCTAGGAAGGCTACTTATAACTTGTAATGGTAAATGCTTATGGAAACTGGAAAATGTGGAAAAAGAATTCAAAGTCTAAACCTCCCTGAAAATACTAATATTTTTGACGCATTAATTTGAAATTACTCCAGAAATATAGAAAATACCCTAGTATCAGCACTGCTTTGACTCTAAATGAACTACTAAAAAAAAATTTGATTTCTGATGTGATGTCTAAAGTCCACTTATTCTAATCCAGACAGAATAAACAAAGGATTTTAGAACCTAAAATTTTCACATCTTTGACCTCACCAGTTCAAACAATAACACATCCATCTCCTGAGTGCTTTGTTTCTGGAGCAGAAGAGGAACCTGGGCAGCATACAATAGCATTTACCAGACTTCACCCATACATGCTTTTGCAGTGCATTCTGACACTGGTTTTTCTAGCCTTCTGGTATTCTTCTTTCCCTGAGGAAACTTATAAAAGTATAATAGACATGAAAGATAGCACCTGCTGTTGTAGCTGTGAACAATCCACATTTGAGGCCAGCACACCCGTGCTCTCCTCATCTCTTTTCAAGGTCCCTCACTTCTCAGACAGCAAGCTGATGGGAAAACAGACCCTCCTTCCTTCTCAGGAGGGGGCTGCTGTATTTTTCCACTTCAGAGATGGAAAATAGAGCCAAGGATAATGGACCTTAATTAATTCTGAATGATACAGCTGTGCATTCCAGGTGCACCTTGCCCCCTTCAAGTCAGCAAGACCTGTGAAAACACAAGCCACTTATTCTTCAAGTGAAGATTGATGATGGTGAGCAGAGTCATTCATTCATTCGTACTTCCTCCCGACACTTAACTTCAGATATTGATTTATTTTTTCATTATTTTAATCTTTGTGCTATACTTTGCATTTACTTTTGTCCAATCTTTGAGAGTTAACTATTTTAAAAAAGTTAACATGCAGTTAAACTTGAAATCAAAGTTCCTTAAATAGTACTAAGGTCATATAAGGATAGGCAAACTCATTAGTGGACCTATCTGTTCCCATCATCAGTACATGAATCAAGGATCCGTGGTGGATCCAGATGGCCAAGCAGCGAGGTGGGCACACCCTCTCTGACTCCCGCTATCACTTCTGTCTGCAAGACACCATTCTCCTTTCTGTGGGCAGGGGACTCAATGGCTTGCAATTCTACCCAGAGAGAGAAAAGAGGGTCTCAGTCCCTCGGTTCCTCATTTGAGGTGATATAACTCTTTTGGGTATAAAATGGCTATAATTTCTCGAAACACAGTGACAGGACTATATAATCTCCCATTCCTCCTTGCTGAAAATTATGACTTATGAATCACAAATTGGTCTCCTGCACTTGGAAGTGCAGTTCAATGATTGATAGGATATGAGGATGATGATTAAGAGGAAACCCAGTTTGTCAGACAGCCACGACTCCTGTTTCCAAAGTGGGCAGATATATTTCCTGAGGGTACGGTGACAAGAACATGAGACACATGGGTGCCGTGTTTCTTTCAGGTCTCCTTCCCCAGAGCCATTCTATGCTTCGCCAATTCCCCAGTGGGATCCGGTGTGGGGCTTCCAGCAGCTCGCTGACCTTTCCTCTGGACATGAGTCAGCATAGACCCAGACTCTTTTCCTGAAGGAACTTGAGGAGACTTGGGGCTGGAATGGGCTTCAGAATTTATTTATGTTTCGGCCACAGTCTTCAAAAATAAACTGCTCATCAATCCGACAGCCTGCTAGAGGCTAGAAAGACTTTCTTGCAAGCTTCTTCAGTGACTGCTCAAAGGATTCTGCTAACGAGGAAGCTGATGTCCATGACGGACACACTGAACAACAGCAGGGATGGATGGGAACACATTTTAATCAGTGACAAGGGCCACCTCCATGCCCCTCCACCCCCTGAGCTCTCCACTCTAGAATAGAATCCAGTGACCAGGTTTCTATTTCAGGATCTCTCTTCTTTTTCATACATGTGTCTGTGTCTGTGATGTTTTTGCATATGTGCAGGTGGGGTGGGGAGGGGGAGAGCCAGGGGTCAATGTTAGAGGTCTTCCTCAGATTCTCTCTAGTCATTCTTTGACATGTGGGTCTCTTGCTACATCCACATATCACTGACTCAGGTTGACTAGCTGGCTAGTGAGCCCCTGGGATTCTTCGTGTCTTCCTCTCCAGCGCCAGCATTACAGGTGCATGCCATCATGCTCAGCATTTTATATGGCTGCTGAGAATCCAAACTCAAGTCCTCATGTAGCACCTACATTATTCCCTGAACCATCTCCCAAACCCTCGGGGTCTCTTTTAAACTGGCCATAATACGAAGTAGAATAGAAAATCCTGGAAAGCCCCTCCTATCTGTATGATCACACAATGCCCAAGGCCATTGGCAAAGCAATAGTTCCCTAGTGTGACATAAACAAAAAATTACAAAGTGTTTTGCTCTAATTCCTGTTTTCTCTAGTCCACAGAAAATGGAATCCTAGTTAAGTCTGGATAAATGTTATACTTTTCAGATTTAAAAAAAGTCTGTCAAGGGCTGGAGAGATGGCTCAGCGGTTAAGGCACTTGACTCCAGTGCCTAAGGCCCCAGGTTCAATTCCCCAGGACCCACATAAGCCAGACCCACAAGGTGGTGGCCCTGGTGCTCTCTCTCTCTCTCTTTCTCTCTCTCTCTCTGTATCTCCCAGCTTGAAAATGAATAAATAAAATATTTTAAAAAAAAAGTCTGTTAATTTAGAATTTACTGTCCCTTCATTCTCCTCCGTATGTGTTTCTGAGAGTAGATATAGCGATGGGGAAGCTCAGGCAGACTCTGGCCCTCAGATGCAATGTCTAACTGTCATCCCCTGAGACCTGAAGGGGCAGCTGGTCCCCGGTTAAGGTCACATTGATTCCTGCCATGTTCCAGATCTGGATACTGGAAGCTCCTTTATTCCCTTTCCCCTGGATGGCATTTGGAGTCTGCAAGCAGCACCTGGAACTCTGTCACACAGGTTTGTCGGATTCTTCCTGCTTTGCTGAGTCCTGGCCCCCAGACACAAAATGAACCCATGCTGCCCTCTGCTGTTTGTTCCCAAGCTGATTAGAGGAGGTCTCAGCTACCTGCTCCTCATCTCAACCAGGAATTCCTACCAAACCTGTGCTGCTCTTCCTCTTGCATGGAGGACGAGGATAATAGTTCAGAATAGTTCAGCTATGAGAACCCAACCAAAATATGTGTACAATTTTCTTTCTGGGCATATAGACATCATATTCTGCTATATGTTCAGATAGAACATCTAGCACTTTTTTCCTACACGTTATATAGAATATATAATATTTTTCCTTAGTTAAAAGTCTGCTGCAGGAGCAGAGAGATAACGCAGCAGATAAGTGCACTTCCTGCCCAAGCATGAAGGCTGAGGGGGGCCAGAGACCACTAGAGTTCCAATCTTCAGATCCCATGTGAATACCTTGGCATGGCTACTCGTGCCTGGGATCCCAGTTCCACAGGGGAGCAGAGACCAAATCATCTTCAGAGCCCTGCAAGCTCTAGAATCAGTAAAGAGACTCAGGCTCAAGGCAAGACCAGGCAGAACAATGGAATGGGACATTGGACTTTCTGATCAGTCACTGTAGGCAAACATCCCAACCCCCCACCACAGACAAGTGCATGGGACCTTGCAAGGGTGCAAACATGTGCACACACACACACACACACACACAAATAATAATAATAATAAAGCCAGTTGGAATGTGGATGTGGAAAGGGGAGGACATATGACAAGTGACATTGTGAAGTTAATGAAATGTATCTTCAAATCTTAAAGTTCTATGTTTAAACTCTCACATCTCAGAAATGTATGCAGTTGTGATTTCTCAACTCCAATCAAGTTGGCAACCAAAATGATTCTGTCACATAAAGATATAAACTGAATTCTAAAAGGCGGGATGGAGAGATTGTTTAGTGCTTAAGGCACTTGCCTACAATGCCTAACGACCCATGTTTGATTCCCCAGTACCTATGTTAAGCCAGATACACAAGTGGCACATACATCTCGAGTTCTTTTGCAGCAGCTGGAGGATGTGGCACCCCTTCTCTCTGTCTGTCTCTCTTCTATCTCCACTTGCAAATAAACAAAAAAAAATCATTGACTGTTTTTATAAAATTATTTCCAGCCAATCTCAAACATGATGAGAATATAAGAATTCTGAGGCTGCAGATGTAGCTCACTTGGTAGAGTGCTTGCTAAGAATATAGAGAAACCCCAGCACTGTATAAACTATTTGAATTTGAAGTCAGCCTGGGATATAGGAGCTCAGTTGGTCAAGTGCTAACCTTGGAAACATGAAGATCTGAGGAGCTGTGTTTAGTACGCAGTATTCCTGCAAAATGCCAGCTATGGAGACACATGCCTGTAATACCAGCTCTGAGTAAGCAGAGATAGGGGGATCCCTGGGGCTCACTAGCCAGATAGTCTAGACTAACTGGTGAGCTCCAGACCAATGAAAGGCCCTGTGTCAAAAAGCAGGTGGACAGAATACCTGAAGAAAGATACCAGAGATTATCCTCTGGCCTCCACCTGCATATGTACCCACACACACATACACCCCCATGCATACACATATACACATACATGATACACACACAAACATATACAAAGCCAAGAATTCTAAAAATAAATGTAAATTTCTCCATTTAAAAAAATTTAAAAAGGTACTGGTCACTCATATTTCCTTACCTATGATAAATAGTGGAGATAAAGGAACTGTTAAGGAAAGATTGTTTGGCCTCACAGTGTCGCAGTGCATTTGGGCCTGTATTTTCAGGACAGGGATTCAAACTTGCAGAAGGGTGAGGTGTGGGGTCAAACGGTCCATTTCAAGAGCATGTCTCCAAGAAAGACTAAACACCTCCCTAACTGTATCTTGATATCCACTGATCAAGTTTCCATCACCATTACCCCCCCCACACACACACACACACACAAACATCATCAGCTGTTCTCCTCAGCCTTGGACAATCATCACTCTGTTCTCACTGTCCATGTATCAATTCCCTTACAGTTCAGGGAAGAGCGACAGCATTTCGTTCTCATCTTTCTGTGCCTGGCTCGCTTCATTTAATGTAATAAATTCCATTTTTATCCATGTTGCTGTAAATGACAGGAAGAAAATATCCAAAAGTAGTGAAAAGTGTGATGCCCTGAGGATGGGCTCTCACAGCTGGATCCCCTCTCCCCAGAGGTTTGAATAAAATCAGCTTTGCTTCCCCCCCAAATGAGAAAATATCCAAAAGGAATTTGAATGTTTTCACTGAAAGGTATATATCCATAAACATTTCAACATAATTTATGTATCAAAAGGAGAAAAAATGAATTAAAAGTATACATGCAGCCGGGCGTGGTGGCACACGCCTTTAATCTCAGCACTCGGGAGGCAGAGGTAGGAGGATCACTGTGAGTTCGAGGCCAGCCTGAGACTACAGAGTGAATTCCAGGTCAGCCTGGGCTAGAGCGAGACCCTACCTCGAAAAACCAAAAAAAAAGTAAACATGCATACATATACTTTATATGTCAGAGTTGAAAATTATATCTTAATTATTTTAAACTCCTTTTAATATACAACATACATATAAATATATAATGTATAATTATAAGGTATGAAATATATCACATATAATTATCAACTATATTACACATACATATAGTAGGTTATATATATAATATGTTTAACAATATATTTATATTTATTCAAATAGATTTATTTTGATTTATGTTATATATACTTGTATGCATATATCATATATACATGTATATATTTCCCAGTATAGCTTAGTTATTGAAAGCTATAGGAATTCAAACAACTGAGGCATATCTCTTTCCAAACTAGAGTTTTATACCAGAGATTGAAGTGCTTTATAAAACCAAAAAAATAATAAATAAATAAAAAACTTTTAAAAAGCGGGCGTGGTGGCACATGCCTTTAAACCCAGCACTTGGGAGGCAGAGGTTGGAGGATCACCATGAGTTCAAGGCCACCCTGAGACTACATAGTGAATTCCAGGTCAGCCTGGACTAGAGTGAGGCCCTACCTCCAAAAACCAAAAATAAATAAATAAATGAAGTGCTTTATAAATGGAAAATCAAAAAGAAAGTATAAACTTTTAGGACTTTTAAGGTGGTCAGTCTTTGGTGTAACTATTCAAGTTTGTTATTGTAGCTCCAAAGAATGTACATATTGACTAGCATGCCCATGTTCCAGTGCAACTTAATAAATTTTATGTAATTTATTAACTATGAACTTTACTACATGAATAAATAGTGTGTTGCTCGTTTTTCCCTAGAATTATCCTCTTATATTCCCCCCCACACCCACATCCCACTGAGGGTCCTCCTCAGTGGGGTTATTGGTATTCACTGTGGGACCACACATGCATTGGTCTCTTGTCTCTGTTGATGGATGGCAATGCCTCAGAGTACCCCTTAGCACCCTGTGGCTTTAGTCTTTTCACCCAATGGTCCCTGAGCTTTAGCAGGTGTGCTATAAGTCGACTTTAGTGTTGAAGTTCGCAGCCTGTGGGTTTCTGCTTTGATGAGTTTTGAGTGTCCTCAGTGTCATCACCATCTCCCTGGAGGTGGTTGTCAGGCTAGCAGTGAACCTAGCAGTCATGTTGAATCACCATTTTGTCTGTAATGTCTCTGGGTCCCTGTCAGATGGGCTAGAAGTGGCTAGTCTAGTGCTAGGCAGTTAACTATCTTATTATGTTGATGGACATTGGTTCTCCCTCATTTTTTGCTGCAAAATATTATTTTGTTTTTATCCATTTAAAAATATAAACACCATTCTTAGCTTGAGAGATGTATAAAGTGAAGGGTTGAGTCTATTTGGCCCACAACAGTATATGGATGAGGCCATTCACACCTAAGGCTTCCCATAGAGAGAGAGAGAGAGAGAGAGAGAGAGAGAGAGAGAGAGCAGGTCTTGAGGTTGGGATTGAGTTCCAGTTAATTAGCTGGTACACACACAGGGAGAAGACTAAAGTGACACACAGAATACCTGTTGGTGATGAAGACACCCAGGTAACCCTTTGCTGTAAGAAACAAGGGTAAATCTGGATTTCTGCCTAAGTCTTAAAGTCCCTCCAGACTTATCACCCTGAATCTGTATAATTTAGCTCAGAATGGCAGCTCTCTGTCCCTGCATTTGGTTCTGATCAAAACAGTAGAGAGTAGATGCTAATATTTTAATAACTATTTCCTTATCTGACACATGAGCATCAATAATGTTGATGGCAAAGACTACAGAATGTTGCCAGCTCTTAGCAGAAGAATGCTACCTCAGGAGCATTAGGCTGTCTTCCTGTGACATGTGCAATACTCAGTGATGGATACTTAGTCTTTCTAGATATCAGTTTACTTGTTTATAAAAAGACTATGTTCTTGTTATTTAGAAGAATTAGCATTCTCCTGATAACAGATGTTAATATTCAGAGAAGTCTTAGCACAGGGGAAAAATTAATAGAGCTGTGAAAAAATACACATGAAAAAGGCAGGTTTGAATAATAAGTTCACAGATGAATTATTGAGCTGTATAGTAACAATATTTATCATAAATTCAACAATAGTCCTTTTTCTTACGGATAACATCACAGACATGTCTGTGCATTAGCTACGTAAAGGACCTCTGGTTTGCTTTGTATTTTCTTGAAGGACAAGAAGGTAGGAGGACATAATTTGCTTCTGTTTGTATGTGTATATGGTATAATTTGTGTGTGTGTTATGTGATGTAGTGTAGCACTCCATACACTCCGCTGCAGTGGGTATGGGAGAGAGTACTCACGTACAGTGGTCAGAGCCTAAAGTCAGGTGCCCTATTTCATCATGGTTCCACTTGGTCTTTGCTTTGACCATAAGCTCTTTACTGATTCTGGAGCTTGTGGGGTTCTGGAAATCCTCAGGTCTCTGTTTTCCTGTGAGCCTGGGGTAACAGGTGCACATGACCATGCCCATGTGTTTACATGGGATCTGGAGATTCAAACTCTGAAAGTCTTGGGCCCCCTCAGACCTTCATGTTTGCACAAGAGGCTCATTTAACCACTGAGGCATCTCTCCAGCCTCAACACACTTTTGTTAGCTCTGTGAATAAAGAGTTTGAACTGCAGATGGTGCTATGATTCCATTTGGAAATGATTTTGCTTCCTGTTAAAATTTATGACAAAAATGCTATTCTCTGATTTGCTCTATACTTTTTTATTCAGAGGTAAAAAAATTAAGTTTACTTTGATTTTTTGTTTTATTATAATAATAGTAGTAGAAACTGACTTTACTGTTGGAAAAATGTCCCCCTGGGTTAGACAGGCTATGTGTTTGCTTAGAGCACATAAGGACCAACATTTACGTGTTTCCCTCTGTGATCATTCAGCACTGATTCACCTGTGGCCCATGATCAAGTTATTTTGCTGTTGATGGCCTTAAAATTGTTTCATTGCAAACAGGGTGACGAACAGCTAAGGATAAAAAAATTCCATATGAGAACCATTTTAACCTCTAGCTCATACTAATCAGTTAAAAAAAAAAAAAGAAAAGATTTCCTGGAATTAAGCCACAAGAACTCTGGCTTAAGTCAGAGCTGTCAACTGGGAAACAAATTTCCAGACATTTTGAAATTTAATTCATTTAATTTTTCTTGTAACTGGATTAGAAAACATGATGAAACACAGCAAGAGATTCTCTCACAATGATAGGGGAACATCGAATGCAGCAAGTAGATACCAAAACCTAAAAGTAGAAGAAATCAAGAGAAAGAAAGAGTGCTTTAGAGCCACGTTCTTCTGAGGAATATACAAGTTAAGTGTTAAAAATAAATAAAGGATGACATTTTACTTTGTTTACCATGAAATTGCTCACATAGCTGCATTTGACCTTAATTCTCCGAGTAACTGTAGGCCAGGCTACTCTGAACATAAAACCCACCAATAGAAAGTAAGTATTTAACAAGGTACTCTAGGAAAAATTTCCAATTAATTCTTTGAAACTGCCTTTCTGTAAAGCAATTGGGTCAGGAATGGTCAAACTTTGAAGTGAAGTTGTTTTGGGAGGTATCGATGAAAACAAAATAATGCCATGTAAAAATGAGGGGAACTTTTTAGAGAGGGAGTGAAATTCAATCCCTGAAAGTCTGGTAATTTATATTTTTCAATTATTTGATATGATGTATGTGACAATGCATCGAGAATTACTATGTTTTATACAAAATAAAAAATAGTGATACCTCTATTGCCTTACCCAACAGTGTGTCTTAGAGACTTACTGGAACTTGTTCCCTAGGATTAGCTCCAACATAAAGGATAACTGATGACATAAAGTTGAAAAAAATTATTTCAAGTTGCCTTTAAAACTGGGATATATTTCAAGAAAACTTAAATTTGCATAAAAATAAGGAAGGAATTAGAGAATTTGATTCATTGTTACAAAAGAGAATTATACTTTATAAGCATAATAAATGAAAGTTTTTGATTCTTGCATTTGTTCCTGATGAAGTAGTTTCCAGAGGAATCCCTGGGGCCCTGGCTATGACACTATAGTCATTCTCTTAGTTTATGACAAGTAATTAAAGATCAAGACATTCCCTATTAAGATTGATAGGTTTTTTATTTTTTTAAAAGTACATTTCCTCCTTTTATGTTACATCTTGAAGTTGCTCACTATAAATTTATAGAAATCAGACATGATGACAATTTAATAAGAATTTCAAGACCTATTTGTCCCATGGGATTACTACTGTGACGTCTTTCAAAGAGCTTTGTGATTGCTCAGCCCTAAGTACAAGCCCTATAAAATGAGGGACTTGAAATGCTGGTCAGGGTGGAGTGCAGAGCAGTAGCTGATTACAGCCAGCCAACTCTTCCCTGTTCCAGAGGCAGACTGAGCCTTCCCTGCCTGCAGGACTTCAGCACCACAGACAGCTCCAGGCTTCTGGGCCATGTAAGTGAAGGCTTTGTCCTCATTTCCTTTCTACTTTTGGAACTTTGTTCAAGATGTTTTGAAATTTTCCCTCTCTTACAAAGAGTTTTCGAGTGTTACTTCTTATTAATATGTTAATGATAATAATAATTGCAATGATAAATTTCTCAAGCCAATTTCTCAGATAAGATTGGGCTGTTGGGAAGATTCTTTATCCCAATATATTAAGTATTGATGAAAAAAATAAAATAGGATTTCTGAACAAAGACTGCAGTGGATGTATTTGTTGTTTTCAAACTTTTTAACCTATTTTTAAAGTACTGTTCTTTCTATGTTAGGTGATGATTAAGTGAACTTAGAAAGCATTTTGATATCCTTTCATTTCAAGTTTAAATGCTGTAAACTTTACAGGCAGCAATGGAAACAGACCTTGAGTGCCTGAAATTTTACTTAGAAAGAATTTAGAAGTGAAATGTGGGAATGGATAAAGTTTAAGGAACACAAGCTTGGTATAGATGATGATATACATATTCCAGTTTTATAGTAGACATATACATATATTTTTCTTTTCTGGGAAAAGTTATTTCAATGATGATATTCTCTTCAACAACTTTTGGGCACTCATTTTAATCATAGAGCTAAGTTGTTTAAACCCAAGCTTAAGGAAATGAGTTCCTAGTAGTTCCCATAGTGAAGAGAGGAAAAAGAAGTGGATACACAGATTTTCCTTACAGACATGTATATTACTTCATATCTATATATGAACACACAATATATGTATAGTTTACTAGTAGAAAGGAACTATCAATCAGGTGACTTCCTAATTTTCTAGTAAACACACTCTGAAGTTTAAAGAAATAAAAAAACAACTGGATAATTGTAGCTGTTCCCTTTGTCAGAAAAGACACTAAACTTGGATGTTACAACTCTGTTATATAAGAATGCTGTTCAAGAATAATTCTCAGTACACATTTGAGTCAACTCAGTGACTGGTAAGAGACGGGTAAACCAAAGGGACTTAATCAAATACCTGACCTTGAGAAATAGTCCTTATTTGAAAAATAATCAAATTGTCATTTCACTCTTGCTTGAAGATGAAAATGGCTTTCTTCTACCTCTGAAAGAAACATCATAAATTTAGCTAAACTCTCAGAATGACTTTGCTAGAGACTATTGATGCAAAATGTACAGCTATCACCCCAAAATGAATAGGAGATAATTTATTTTGGAGCAACATCTGCATGACAATGGCCCAGAAACACAGACTCAGGTTATCCAAATTCCATGTTCCAATGTGTTGGCAATTTCATGAAGGTTTTAAAGCTACAGAACAAAAGAAGGTCATCATAAAACAAGGCACTTTTCAAATACAGAGACTCTGATATGGATCTCAGATGACAACCTTGGGCTTTGGGTTGATGGAAGCTGGTGGAATGTTTGTACACCCCAAAAAGGTTTCACCTGATCACAAGGATGTTAGGTCAGACACATAGGTGGGCAATCCATGGCTATTCAGGAGGATAATCTGCAATGTGCTCTCTCTCCATGATCACAGAAATTCTGTCAATCAGCCCTTGTAGGATGTTTGAAATATGTGCAACTGTTTTTTAGGAACTATATAGTTCAAAAGACACTTTGAGGAGTGGTTGGAAAAGCAACTGTGACTCTTTCTTTTTCTATAGAGACACAGGGATGGAAGGCAAAAGCAAGCCCCAGATCCTTGCCCTGCTGACCCTTGTCACTATGCTCATCTCGCACACACTGGCCTGGCCTCTTTTCGGAGTACCTTCGGGTCTGAGGTAAGTTCACTTTCAAATCACAAACTGACATCCCTTCTTTAACTAAGCAAGAATTTCCGATATGTTATTTTAGACAATGTAGTATTTTAAATTGTATATTACTCTTTAAAATATTTTGATTACTATGTAGGGAGAAGTCATTTGTTCTGATACCCAGAATTAATTTTCAGGGCTCTAGAGACATAATCAGAGATCAGTTTTACATACCAGGTGTATCTCATTTCCAACTTGAGGGGGGTTGATTTTCAGCCCAAATCATCATTAGATAAGTAATAAACCTCTATGTAACTGTAATCTCAGATCAGCCCAGTTTCTGGTAGAAAAACACTTGTTAGTTGCTAACCATATTTTAATTTATATTTAGGATCAATGAATAATTATCAGTTTAGTAGTTTATTAATGAAATCTGTGTAAAATTATGTTGTCAGGTATCCATCTAGGAAGAATCGCTGTGCCATTAGAGCAAACCTCCAAGGAGATTTTTGCTCTGGGGAAATTTGTGTCTCTGGCATTCCTCAGAGATTTTCCTTATTGCTACAAGCAGAGAGAGAGAGAGAGAGAGAGAGAGAGGGAGGGAAGGAGAGAGAGAGCAAGACAGAGAGTGTGTGCATTTTACTAATGTCCTGGAATTAAAAATGCATGTATACCTACAAATATGGTCATATTCCATATGCAGTAACAACACTTACTTTTCAATATACCATAGAACATTCCTCATTAAAGCTGTGTTAATACATAAGATTTGGAGCCAGAAAGAATCACAAAGTTCAGTGAATTTTCTCTCCAAGGCTCAGGAACCATAGTGGAAGAGGTGGCAGAAAGCATGTAAGAGCCAAAGGAAGGGCAGGAGTGCTTACAATACTGTCCTTCAGACACAAAGTGGCCATGGTACTCATGAACTCACAGGGGCTGGTGCTACCTAAGAAGAGCTGTTTAATAGAAGGGGAAAGTGATGACATCAAAATTGAAGAGACACTAGTTAGAAAGAAGAAGGGATTCAGTGTTTTGGGAGGGGAAAAGGGAAGGTAGTGTGAGGGGATTATGATCACGATATATTGTTTATATTTATGAAAATTGTCAATAATTTTTAATTCAGTGAATTTGAATAACTATTGAGAATACAGAGATTCTTTGGATGTGATCAATATGGAGAAATTTACCTTGTTAATGTAAGCCTGTGGAGCAAAGCTTAAGGACCTAGAAAGAAAGAAGCAGTTCTTTCTCTGCTCTTAGAAGGAACCTGGGACATCTGGTACAACATGTCACCAAATACAGGAGCACCTGTCAGTTTTCACATTGAATATTTTAAAGTTTCTCATTTGTATGAAAACGTTTCTACCTGTTAAATTTTATTCTGAAAAACTAAAGGTGTTCTTGGTTTAGTAGAGTACACTATAATAATATATTTTCTGAGTGCTTAGATATGATGAATTAAGTAGCACTTATGTTTCGTATATGTAGTTTATAAAAGTTGAATGATTTCTGCTTTCAGAGAGCATACAAAGTTACTAGCATACTCATATTAAACACAAAACCCATTTATGTCAAACTATCCTATTCTTAAATTGTGAATGGACTGTATTAGCCAACATTTAGGCATTCTATTTCAAATAACCGCAAGGTCATGAGCACTGTTTAGGAGAAAGTATGTATTATACTTGCAGTGTTCTTTGCCATAACAGGTTGGATGACAGAGGACAGCTTGACGAAGCAAATGAGCCTGACCAGGTTTCATTAAAAGCAGATACTGACATCTTACAGAATGCTTTGGCTGAAAATGACACTCCCTATTATGATGTGTCCAGGTGGGTCTGCTTTAGCTGTTTGATCTTCTTTGGAAAATATGTTTTTGAACTGTAAGTTGTCTAATTTTGTCTCACCACAGCACTATGTGTTTCCATGCGGGTGGCTCCATGCAGCCTGGTTTCTAACAATTTTAGTCCTGCGCATGGTTTTCTTGTCAAAAGTGGTACCATGCTTGGGTGAGCACATCACTTCAACATCACAGTTTAGATCAATGGTAGTCAGACAACTACACCTCACATTCCAGGATAGAAGAGGAGGTGCTAAGGAAAGAAGCCCCTTGTTCTGTAGAGAGGTTTCTAATGGAGCTATTCACTCATAGAAGTGCTTGTCCAGAGTACATTTTCATATAAACTAGGATTCCGCACCCAAGGTCAAGTGGAAAGGATTCCTCAATTATTTAAAAATTCAATTGATATACTCTGTATTCTAAGAGATTTTTTCTCAAATATTTTGATGGAAAAATAATGAAAGATATAGAATATTTGTGACCTTGCCAAAAATCAATGACTTTTTCTCATTACACGTTATTTCTTTAAAGTAACTGAGACAAATTCATGAATATATAAAAACTATAAAAATATTTTGTACCAATATTTCTTTTAAAATAATTCATTGTAAAGATTTTACCAAGAAGTGATAATGACAAATTTTTCTAAAATAGTCCATTTCTTCAATTTTTCAATGTCTTGGGCTAGAGGTATGAGGCAGGTCTTGATCTAAATAACTAGAAAATATCTTTTTTATGGTTTTGGAAAGCTTGTTTTCATGCTTAAGTTTTAACATGCAGCTTTCATAAGAAACTAGTAAATTTCTTTTTCAATTGTTAGAGAATATAACACTTTAGGAAATTATTCACAAAATGACAATTGTACTTGCCTCCTTGTAGAAATGCCAGGCATGCTGATGGAGTGTTCACCAGTGACTTCAGTAGACTCCTGGGTCAGATTTCTGCCAAAAAGTATCTTGAGTCCCTTATTGGAAAACGAGTCAGGTAAAGAGAACATATTATCTTATATTATATATTAAATATTTATATTATATGTTATATATTATATATTTTTTTATCAAACACCTGAACAATAATCAAATCTCCCAATTCTATTTATCTTGTTCAAAAGTGATGTACAATTCACTTGAAATAATTATATTGTTGAGCAAGACATACCAGGCAATTAAAGGATTTGGGAGATTTTTTTAAAAAATATATTTATTTATTTGTAAGCCAAGAGAGGAGAAAGAGACAGAGAGAGAGAGAGAGAGAGAGAGAGAGAGAGAGAGAGAGAGAGAGAGAGAGAGAAGATTTTTAGTTATATATTTATTGGCTCTGGGATACTTATTTTTGTTAAATACCAATTATTTATAGAAGTCAATCAAATTCAACTAGACATGGTAGAAAATGATTTTGGCCATGGATGTATTTATTACTTCTTGTTAAAATCTTTCATTTCTTTTTTATTACATTCTTTAGCAGTAACATCTCAGAAGACCGTGTGCCAATCAAACGACACTCGGATGCAGTCTTCACGGACAATTACACCCGTCTGAGAAAACAAATGGCTGTGAAGAAATATTTGAACTCCATCCTGAATGGGAAGAGGAGGTAAAGAAAAAGAGAGCTTGTTGAAATAGAAAGTTACAAATGATCTCCAAACTCTAAACTCTATCACAGATGTCTCTATTTCTCTATCATATTTTAATACTGTCTGAAGTATTCTTTCATAACCTTGGCTGATGTTAGAATTCCCTGGAGAATTTTTTTAAACACTGATCTAATTGTTAACTTGAAGCAATTGGAAATCAGTACCTCTGGTGGTGCAGGTCTACATGCTGGCATTTTTAAGAGCTCTCTTATTTGATTCTGCAATGCCACCCAGGCTTGAAAATAAAGGTTGTGCTGGATAGGAAACCGGTTTTATCAAAAGTGTTGATGTTTGGGCTGGGGAGATTCATCAGTGGTTAAGGCACTTGCCTGCCAAGCCTAACAATCCAGGTTTGATTCCCAAGTACCCACATAAAACCAGATATACAAAGTGGCACATGTATCCAGACTTGCAGTGGCTAGAAGCCTGCTCTCTCTCTCTCTCTCTCTCTCTCTCTCTCTCTCTCTCTCTCTCTCTCTCTCTCTCTCTCTCCTTGCAAATAAATAAATAATAGTAAAGTGTTGATGTTTGAAATATGTGTTTGGTAATGTGGGGTGGGGTCATTCATTTGCATATTTAACAACCTTACTTTATCAAATTTAACCATGAGGTAATTTGTATAATCTGGACCTATAAAACCTATGTCTCTCTGTGGTATGTAAATATTGAACACAATACTTAGGGAGTGGGGTGCTCCCTTTATTGTTCCAGTTGTTTTGGGGTGAATGGTAAATATTAACATAATTCTATGTGGATGAAATCAGACAAAAATATTCTCTTTGCCCACTAAATGATAATTCTGCAAGTCTGATGTGAGACACTAAGACTTTAGAACAATCTATTGGAAAGGACAATATACAATGACCATTGCTTATCCATAGTGCACACATAACTGAGTGCACAGAAAAACCCAATCATGATACAGTAATAGTTTCTCTGGAACCTTCCTCATTTGAGAGATCTAACAGGTGCAACTTCTCTCTCCACAGCAGTGAGGGAGACTCTTTTGACTTCGCTGAAGAGCTAGAAAAATGATGAGGACATCCTTAGAAGCAAAGACAAGGGCAAGTGGTGAGTGTGTGTGTATATTCTCACAACAACCACCTACATATGGAATGAGAGTGTCTCAGTAAGAAACATGTTAGAGCTAAATAATTTTTCTACCAGGATACTTCATCTGACACTTCTGGCAGAGGCAGACCTTACTCCAGGAAACACCTTAACATGATTTATTCAATGTTCTGATATGTAAGAGTCTTGCATGGGAAGCCATTTGTCATGAGTGGTCCTCTTAATGTGTTCAGCCTTACTCCTATCCTTGTGTTGAGATTTAAATTAAAAAGGAGCCTATTCATACTCATAAGAAAACCTGGCTTCATTTTGAGAATCAAAGCATACTGCTTTTACTAATGTAAGGCTTAGTCCCATGAGTGCCTGTTAGCTCTGTATTGAATACATACGGAAAAATATCACTGAAGCACAAGGTTGTGAGGCAAAAGGCATGGTAGGTTTGATAGTTGTCCTTGAAATACAGCCAGCTTTAAGCATAAAAAAAGTAAAATAAAAATGACCTACACTATTTTACATTCTAGCATCATTTACTACACAATATGTTTGAGTAGGAAAATAAGCATAGGACAAGTGTTTCTTTTATAAAAGAATATGGTGGATATCAAAATCACCTGTCCATAAATGGGGTACAAGTTGTTCTTTCCTGAGCTATTTGAACATTAGTTCATGTGAATTATTTATAATACTTCACAAGGGATTAAAGAAGTTTCACGCCATCACCGTGTCCATGGCTGGCATATTCTTCTCTACAGGATTATGGAGTCAATGTTTGCAGCTGTGTGGACTTCCTGTGATCTGTTACAATTACTCACTCCTTTTTGTAATGTTGAATGAAAGTCACCAAGAAAAGATGCAAAACGAATAGGAGAGACTAGCTCCAGTAAAATTTATTTGTAAAACCTGAAAGTGGTTGTGATTCCAACTCTTGGCTAGATTGTGGACATTAGATTAGCTCCGGGATTGGGATAAAGGCAATTCAGCCTTTCCTTAATTCTTGGTGTGGTTATATAAGCTTATCAGGAGTTATTAGGAATGAGAAAGCTGGGCAAGTTACTTTTGTCCACTGACTAGATTAATTACTTTGTTATCTCTGAGAGAAGTATGGGGGAAGGAACAACCCACAATACAGCCTCATCAGTTGTAGACATTTTAGACATGAAATCCAGGCTAGTGATGTCACATGGTCTGGACCACTTGCCTAGCTCGAACAAGCTCTTTTGTTCCACACCTGGCACCACATTTTAAAAAGATGTCAAGATCACAGCTTTAATATACAACTTCTTTTAAAAATATTTATATAATGAAGACTTCCGTATCAAATTAAAAAGTATGCTAGGCACTAAAGTATAATGGCACACTATAAGTTTCTCTATCCTTCATAAATTGTGAGACCACATATAATATCCCATTTTTCCTACATATGGAATAGCTCTGAGTAAGTTATTTGAACAGGAAATCCTATGAATTATCCACTGGTGAAAGTTACAAGTATATCATTATTAATGGCTCATTAGAGAGCCCTCACATTCCAGTTTCTTTGTGATGATTAGTCTTCTGGAAAATGCTATCTTCATTTCTGCCAGACATGATCCTCATGACAGGCTGTTGACAAGGCTCAAGAAATAGATGTTTACCAAATGAGTGGATGAGTCAATGAAATGAATGTGCTATCAACTTCAAAAAATATGTTTAAAGCACTCTTTCTTTCTTTTTCAGAATTCTTGAAGGAAAACAACATAATCACATTTCAAGTTCTATGTATCTAATTCAAGAAAACAACTTCAATAGCAAAACCAAATAAGATGTGTTGTGAATGTAGTGATTTATTTTATTCTGATGTAATAACCGTGATGTTTACATTGTAAATATTATTTCAGAGTTCAAAAATGTGTCTTTAGATCATGAGAAGCTTGTCATTTCATATGCTATATATTCTTTCTAATGAAAATATATTTAATGATAAGTAGATAGTAGGTTAACTCCAATTATCCTAGGCTTTTTTGCAAGGGTAGTAATAGAGGGAAATTGATGTGTGTATTTATAGAGTGTATTTGATGAGTCAGAGGAACAGATAATCAGTGTGTCTAAAGTTGAATGTTAAGCAGATAGAATGCTGTGTTACATAAAACTCAAACTATCCAAGAGGATACCAACAAGGAAGACCAAATAAGATACTTGTCAAAAAGATTTTCAGAAAAATTGTATACATTTCCACACTTAGGGATAACTTTATCTCTAATGGGACTAAAAGTCTCTCAGATTCTGATCTGTAATAACCAAAGGCACTTGTCTGACCTGGTGTTTCAGTTAAGGAGATAAGCCCTACTTCTGACTAGAACCTCCCCTTTATGTTATGCTAAAAATTGAACAGATTGCTTGACTTTCAGTCATGAGTATTTTTTTCATCATCACTCAGATTTTGTCATATCAGCTTCCTTTGGTGAAAGTACATTTGGAGACACAACTATTTTTCCAATGTGATTGTAAGAAATTAAATACATGAAATAAAGACCTTTGATTATCATTGCAGACACATTGGGTTGTCTTAGTCCTTTTAATAATTCACAGTGATGACTTGCTCCAGGCACTGGGAAGTTTTCATGGTGCTTGAGTTGATGGTATATTTTATTGTGAAACCCACAATAAAGGCACTTAAACATGGGGAAGGATTCTTTCTTACAGAAGGTCTGCAGTCAGTGTGATGTTTCAGTTTCACGAGGCTTTCTCTTGACAATCTAAACCTTTTGCATCTCACCCCTAACCCCCTAGGATTGAACATTTTGGTTCATGCTCTAAATTCACAGTTAGGGTTTCAGAACCACATCTGCCTTCAAGCAACAGAATGGAGGAAAAGTCTGTGAAATAGGGAACAAGGGCCCAGGTGGTTACCTTTGAGCTGATTTCTTACACCAGCATTCCTTGAACATCATCCAATGGCCATAGTCATTTTCAGACAGGCAGGGAAGCACACAACTGTTTGTTTTTGTTGGTTTTTTCTCCCTCGGGGGTGGACATGTACCCAGTATAAACGGGGGTCTATCAATATAAACTAATGGAACAAGAGATGCATGTAGATACTTATTTTTAAATACATATGTTCTCACCAAAAGAAAAAAGTAACTGTATTTGTCAGGGTTCTCTAGAGGAAACAGAGTTGAAAGAATGGACTGTAGTAAAAGGGAATTGATTGGGGTAGCTTACGACAGTCCAACAATAGCAGTCTGCAGGCCCACAGGTGAAGGAACCAGTAGCTGTTCAGTCCACGTGACTAGAGGCCTCAGCAGTCCCAACCCAGCCCAGAAGGCCTGATGGCTCCCTGAGGAGCGGGTGCTCTTCAGTCCACGATGTGAGGCTGAGGAAACTGGGTTCCAATGTCCAGGAAGGGTAGGAGAGCAGGATGCAAGAGCAAGTCATGAACCTGCACCAGCAGCCAGGGGAGGAAGGAAGAAGACGCTTTCCCTCCCCCACTCCCAAGCTTTCTTGTATCCAGTCACTCCTGGAAGGCCCACCCACTTGGGGGAAGGGTAACTCTGGAGGAGGGACCTCCTCCTTTTGTCAATCCTTTCTGCAAGCAAACTCAGAGACCTGCCCAAGATTACTGTAGATTATTAAACAAATCAAGTTGACAATAAATTTAACCATCACAGTAACAAAGCAAGTGAGATTCAGACACCAGCCATGACGAGACAGCCACTGGACTGGAGAGATATCTCGGTGGCTAAGTGTGCTTCTTGCTCAAGCATGAGGGCCTGAGGGGGCCCGAGAATGCCAGAGTTCAAATCTTCAGACCCCATGTAAACAGCTGGACATGGACACTCAGGTCTATAACCCAAGTCCCACAGAGAAGCAGAGACCAGAGAATCCTTGGAGCTCACAAGCTGTAAGAGACTACAGCTCTAAACAAGTCCAGCCAGTGTGGAAGAGCATGAGATAGACATATTTATATTTAAATAAATAGACACCCCACTGCAGACACGAGCCCCCTCTTCCCTGCAGGTGAGTGTATGGGCTTTGCAAGGGGCTCGTGTACAAGCATACACACACACACACACACACACACACACACACACACACACACACACAAACACAAACACAAAAGCAGCAGCAACGTCAACAGAGAAGCATTTCTCCTCCTGTCATCTGCTCCATTTACATCAGTTGACCACGTAAGGGGGACCAAGTCTAGAGTTACTAATGATGAAAACATTTACCCCATGCTGAACTGAACTGATGGTATCTTTTGCACTCATCTGATTGAATTGTTGATCATTTGCGAAGCAACTTTTCCACAAGAAGCCCTGAATGAACAAACAGAAAACTTCTAAGGGTTCTTTAAACATGAAAATCGTATAAAGATCCAGTGGGACTAATCTAAACGTGAAGCTGAATTTTAAGTCTTTCTTATAAATGTGCATCTTTTCAATTTATAACCCATTCCTTCAAGGCATATTTCTTTTGAAAAATATTTTTATTTATTTACTTGCAATCAGAGAGAGAGAGAAGAGGGACAGACAGAAGGAATGGACACGCCAGGACCTCCAGCCACTGCAAATGGACTCCAGATGCATGTGCCACTTTGTGCATCTGGCTTTATGTGGGTGTTGGGGAATCAAACTCCGATCATTAGACTTTGCAGGCAACTGCCTTAACTGCTGACCCAACTATCCAGCCCAAGACATATTTCTTGAATGACTGTGATGTCTCCCACACAGGAAGATGGTTCTAGGCAGAAAGAGCAATAACTAACTGCAAATGAGGAAACAGTCCCCTCACAGCCACGGAGTAAGGGAAGCTATGTGGAGAGAGTAGTGAGAATCAGACAGAAACTGACTAGAAATGGAGTCAAAGAGGTGAGTCAGTACTGGACCTTTAAGGGCATCAGAGGCCATCTTAAGGAGTTGAAAATGAGCTGAGGAAATGTTGCAGAACTTTGGACAAAAATATAGTAATATCTGAAGTACTTATTAGCACATTTTAATGAATTGCATGCAAAACTTTACTCATGCTCTATCATTGAGCTATGCCCTCTTGGCCTCCAGTTATTTGGAAAAGTTGTAGAACCTTTGGGAGATAGATCCTTGCTGGAGAAAGGTGTCACTGGGGGTGAGCCTTGAAGTGGACTAGCTTGGCCATACTTGCTTTTCTCTTCCTGCTTCCTCCCTGCTGATGTGATGACAGCATAGGCCTCTTCTTTCTGCCATTCTTTCCCTGCCATGATGGACTCTACCCTTTGGAATTATAACCCTGCCTTTTTTGTTGTTGTTGTTGCTGATGCTTTTGATATTATTGTTGTTTGAGACAGCACCTTTCTTATAGCTCAGGTTAATCTTGGAATTCCCATATAGTCCCCAATTGCCTCAAACTCCCCATCCTCCTTTCCCAGATTCCAGAGTGCTGGGATTATAGGTACACAAAACTATACCTGGCAAAATTTCTTTTTATAAAGACACAACTCATATTAGATTAGAGTCCACCTTTAACCCACATATCTGAATAAAATCACATTCTGAGGTACTGGAGTTATTAGGACTTCTACATTAGAAAGGTAATAATTTAGCCAAGGGTATTGTGTGTGGCACTCCAATTTATGGGGAACAAATGGGGCAAAAAGATACTGAAAGGAAAGCTGGGTGTGGTGGAGCACACCTTTAATCCCGGCACTTGGGAGGCAGAGGTAGAGTGGATTGCCATGAGTTCAAGGCCACACTGAGCTAAGATATTCTGTATGTCTAGGGCTATGGTGAACAAATCCACATGAGATAAAGTTATGAACATGAGAAACTCATACAATCAGGAGACGTGTTAAACATGATATGTATGAGGCTGCTGCCGGCATAACCTAGTGGATTATTTGACAATAAATAGGTCTTTTTTCCTAAGTAGGAAAAGTATAGCCTAAAATAATGGTCAAAAAGACCACAGCACATACATAACACAGCAGCATCACCATTAGTTGTAATTGTCATTAACAGTTACCCTAGTCATAATTATCAAGTATTATGGGCTGTACCTGACTGTATATGCTAATTGGTTTATACAAGTGATAGCAGAGCACACTTGTTACACCAGCCTCACCACAAACATAGTGACACTATGATGATAGACAGCAGCTATGTCACTAGACAACAGGAACGTTTAAGCTCATTACAAACTTACGGGGTCACTGCCATGTGTGTGGTCAGATCTTGAATGAACCATCATTGTGGTAGTTAGCTTTGGGATTTTTTTTTTATAAACTGCCTAACTTAAAGTCTTGTAGGCCTGAGGATGTAGTTCAGTATTAAAACCCAGGTTTGGCATTGTGTCTAACCCCTAACACTGCAAAATACAAACAGATAATAAATAAGTAAAATGTAATAAAAGATTAGGTCCATATCAAACAAATGATCTAAATTATGGGAAATGACACACCAGAGGAAAATATGAGTTATAGATGATTAATGAAAATCTCACATAAAAAATGGAAGTTTCAGGTAAGTTGACTAGAGAAAAGGAAGAGAGAAAATAATGGAAGAAACAACAAAAAAAATGAATTTTCACTTTCCTTAGATTGTATTTTCTATAAGGTCTGACTACATTCCTATTTTATGCTGGGTCAGGGTGTGTGCAAATGACGAGGTAGGAACAGTATGAGCTCAGAAGCAGAAACAATTTATTGCCACGGACTTGCAAACTAATAGATGATGAACCCAACCAGACTCGGGAGCTGGGACTGCATCCCCAAAGTCTTGGCTCACAGACTTTTTAAAGAGAAAAGTCCAAACAGGTGCTGGCCAGTGGCCCGAGGGAGAAGTTGGAAATCTTTTAACAGGATTGGTCAGGTCCAGGGAAGGAGATGTCCTGGGGTCCACTCTTAGGAATAGTGGCCTCAAAGTCAGGATATTGGCAAACTCTACCATGGTGACTCTAACAGGATTGGTTGGACCCAGGGGCCGGGGAGGCTAGCAGGGACTTGCAGTTATAGCAGTAGCTAGAATAATATACATCAGCCAACTTGACATGGTTACTGAGGAAACTAGAAACAGGTGGGTTATTTTGACCTTGGTACTGGTGGAAAGTAGGAGCGGATTGGTTGGTTTGGGGGCACAGGAGAGTTGCCAGTTTTTCCTGGAACAAGGGGTTACAGAGAAGTCACAGCAGTTAACAAAATGGAGGCCCTCTGGCCAACCCTAGCCTTTCATTTTTTTCATTAATTAATGCTTTAAAAATATATATTAGTGAGTACCCTCAGATGTTTACCAGTTTGAGAATACATATTTTGGAGGACACTAGTTTCCTTGTTAATCGGTTATTAATGTGGCAAATTAATTCTTTAAATGTATCTAGACATCTGACTATGTTTATATGTATAACTTCTGAGGTAATACATTCCAAATATTCAGTTTTCTAACGTCTCTGTGAGAATTAAAGTGAATCTATGTATTTTAATAAACAGTGATGCCTTACGTGCTTTCAGTTTTATATAAAAATAGAATAATACATATATAACTACAATAGTACTATATGTATAGTAACATAAATTCTATTTCCAAGCTTCTAAAGGAGAATGTCCATCTTGCAGAATATTTCATAAATGGGAACTAAGAACTCCATAATTATATCCGTGAATTCTTAAAAACTGCAAACTTTAATAGATCTCTATTTTAGAAAAAAAATAGATCCCAATTATTTATTTACCTATTGTTGAATTTGGTATTGCAAACTCAAATAGTTGCCTGATAGCAGTTTCTTATTCTATTCCAAGGTAGACAAGAAGGAACAGACACTTTAAAGGCATCTGTTTTTTCACAGTCTTCGGCTAACAGCTTTCTCTGGTCAATTATTACAGAGAACATTTTCTCAGCCCTTCTCTTTTACCTTCTGTAATTACAAGTCCCTTGCAAGATGCATCTCTTTTCATAAGTTAACTTCCCTCATTTTCCCCACACAATTGTGCTCTTTCTTTTCCTCTTTCTTGGAAACTCGCCCTGGTTTCATAATTTTCCTTCTTTCTCCTTCGCTTTTCTGATCTCTGCAGAGTTATGGGTTCACTCACTTGGGAGCCTTGCTCTGCACCACACACTACCTCCATGTGAACCTCGTTTGTTCCACTGACAAAAGGTTCATAGAAGCCTCTCACAGTTTTTAATCTCTTCCACTGTTCTCTCCTTTCCACCGTAGGCATTCTTGACACTCGAGACATAATTAATAATTTTTCCTTTCATTGCCTTTTCTCTTTAAAACATAGAGTTTTAGCTAGAAATGGTTTCTGCATGTAAACTTACAATTCAGTACTAAAGAAACAACAATGTCATTGTTCTTAATTTTGACTTGAAGATATTTTTTCTTATCTTGATATTTATACATGTAAAGTCACACGCTTATAAATTTGGATAGGGGTTAATTAAATAGAGACTTGGATAACACATACATGAAGACAGAGACTGAGGAGATGAGGTAAAGAGAGAATGCACCAAATATGAGTGAATCTGAAATTATGTGTATGCCATGAGAATAACACCTAAAACTAATGAAACTGTGCTGGAGATATGGCTTATCGGTTAAGGCACTTGCCTGCAAAGCCTAACAACCCAGGTTCAATTCCCCAGCACCCATGTAAAGCCAGATGTACAAAGTGGTGCATGTGTCTGGTGTTCATTTGCAATGCCGAGAGGCCCTGACACATCCATATTCTCTCTCTCTCTCTCTCTCTCTCTCTCTCTCACTCTCTCTCTTTCTCTCTCTCTCTCTCTTTCCTTGAAAATAAATAAATACATTTTTTAAATCTAATGAAACAAAGAAAATTTCTTCTTTCAGCTGTTAGTGAGAAGCGGCTTAGAAGGGGTGAAGGCCTAAGAATATGTCAAAATTATAATGTCAAAACTAAATAAAATGTGAGAAATAATTGGGTCCATGTAGAGGTTATAATGATCACATACTTAACAAAACATTATATAATATTATATAATATAAATTATTATATTATATATATTATATAATATTACATATTATATATAATATATAATATTATATATGTTATATATAATATTATATAATATATAATATTATATAATATAAAACACAATGTATTATAACAGAATATAAAAATAATCTAGCCAGGCGTGATGGCGCACACCTTTAATCTTAGCACTTGGGAGGCAGAGGTAGGAGAACTGCTTTGAGTTCGAGGCCAGCCTGAGGCTACAGAGTAAATTCCAGGTCAGCCTACCTCGGAAAACTAACATAGTAACAATAAATATATTATTAAATAAATATATAATATAATACTACATGCAATAACAGTATGTGTTTAATACATATCTTTGAGAAAGGATATTGCAATGTATTCCCAGGCTGGCCTTGAACTCACAACTCTTCCTCAGGTTCCTGAGTGCAAAGATTAAGGCATGCACTACTTTGCCCAGTTTTAGTAATCATATTTTCAAACATTTTTAAATGAAATAAAGGTATATTCTTTCTCCAGTTGAATATTACTTACTATATTCTGGGATGATATTGTCAATTGGTTTATAACAGGGAGAAATGTCTGAAATTTAATAACAATATGGCTAACTTATAATCAAAGCAATATTATCTGGATGACATTCATTCCGTGATATTGTAGGTGAAAAAGTAAACTCAATTCGCCAAGAGTCACACTTTCCTAATGAATGTCATGAATATTGGTGACCAAAAAAATGTACTGAAACAAAACAGAAATACCGTATGTGTTCTGCATACCATATCTCTGTCAGTGTGCCAACATAACTTCACAACTAAATGGAACAGAATGCCTCTCAATGAATAATGTCCAGACAGATCCTGTGCTTTTTACTCGTTAGCCTGAATAAACTAAGGCATCAGAAGTTATGTCTATTTAGAACTAAATTGGAGAGTCTTCCATGCAGTCTTTATTATAAGGCAAATGTTACTTTAAAGACAACAGTAACTAGAAAATAATGCACACATATATCCTTTTGGCTTTTCCTATGCTAAGAAAGCATCAGGTCTGAATGGCTCTGCAGCATATGGATGAATTCTCATTCCTTTACTATAACTCCTTTACTATAATTTTAGATATCATTATGACTTCTCATGGGACCCAGGGAGTCTCTCTTGAATGTCAAATAAAGGCTCTGTAAGCTACTGTGACAGAGAAGCACCAGGGGAGAACTGAGAGCCAGTCTTGGAAGATGAAGTTCACAGCAGGGCAACCAAAGTGCCCACACAGATTTAAATATGCAAATGAAATGCCTATCCATCTCCACGCCAACTTCCTTGCTTCTGCCTGTTAGGCTGTGAGTTGTTACAAGTGGAGTTCCTCTTGCCCAGCTGAATGAAGGCAAGGTGTGGACATCATCAGACTCACTGCTGAGAATAAGCTGAACTCTGGGACATACAGGTCTCAGGCTTGCCGAGAAGCAAGCTTAGCTTTTCCGAGAATCAAACACAAAGGTTATTAAAGCAGGAGCTTGTTTGCACCTTGGCTCCTTCCCCAGGGCCCTGCTAAGGCCCAGGAGCTGCAGAAGTCAAGGTTAGCATTTGGTCCCTCTGCACAGTGACCTTTCCTCTGGCCCCTGGCTAGCTCGGAACCAGCATTTCCATCGTGATCTGAGGGGATTGGATGTCCTCCAGAGTTTGCCTCAACTCTGGTCAACAATTCATTTTGACTCAAGCGCCAGCCTGCGGAGAGGTTGCTTGCCCACCTGACCACAGATCAACTCAGGGACAGAAATAGCTGCTCTTGCTTCCAGTTTTAATAAAACAAAGAACATATTGACTTGGCATTGATTTTCACCCAAAATATAGCTATGGAAGCCTCATACTCATGGGTCTCCATTCTATGCTAGAGTTCACATTCAGCTAGCTCTCACTCATGATTCCAGAAAGATGAGCAAGGAAATCACAGAACAAGATTGTGAGAGAAGAATCATCAAGGAGTTTGTATGTCAACTTCACAATTCAGCTCAGATAAAAGGGAACCTGATTACAAATTCTCATCATGGTTCAGAGCATGGAAATTGTTCTAAAATTACTCACTAATCTGTCCTGTTCATCTCATTTTAATGAGCTCATTTTAATTTATAAAGTATTAGGAACAAAAGGAATATAGTTTTTATAGAAAGCATGATCATGTATTTGAATGGAGTCAGAGAAAGATCACTGGGTCATACACATAGAAATACACACTCTAAAACTGGGCGTGGTG
>PVHP010018653.1:0-32842 GCA_004024765.1 Zapus hudsonius
GTATGGCCCCATCATCAGATGGGAAGACAATAAAGCCTAGATTGAAACTCCCTACCACAGGATCATCTATTGGGTATTGGCAAGATTAGAATAGATGCAAGCATTGTTTTAAAGGAGACATCAGTATGTAGTGACTGGTGATCTGGGAATGTAAGGATCACAGCTGAGTTCAAGATATACGTATGGACACTTGTACACAATAGGGTGCTCCCAATAGAAATAAGAGGTCCACATCCTATACCATGTTTTCTATATTTGATGTGTTTGCTTCTGGCTTGCTAAGCTTGAGTTATGTACAAAACATCCAAGTAAAAATGTTCCAGGAAAATGGACTGAGGACATGGCTTTGAACTTAGTTGGTCTGGGATGGAAAGAAATCCATGGTATGAAATCTTAGAAAGATCTGTGAGGTGTTTTTTTAAAGGGGGAGGGGTGGCTGGAGAGATTTCTCAGTGGCTAAAGGTAGTTGCTTGCAAAGCTCATGGCCTGGGTTCAATTCCCCAGTACCCACATAAGGTCAGATGCACAAAGTGGCACATGCACCAGGAGTTTGTTTACAGTGGCAAGAGCCTCTCTCTTTCCCTCTCTCTTGCTTACAATAAATGTTTTTTTTTAAAAAAGAAGAATGATAAACTATACGAGTTAATGAAATTTGAAGAAAGGAGGAGATGAGACTAATGGGAGCAGGTGTTGAGTGTGGTGTGTAATGCTCACAGTCCCAACACTTGGGAAGCAGAGGAGGGAGGACTGAGAGTTTGGGGCCAAGCTGGGCTGCATAGTGAGAGAACCAAATATGAAAGCATTTGAAGATGCACCAAAGGTTTGGGAAGAGGAAGACAAAAGCAGCGATTAGAAATGATTGGTGCTCTAAGGAAGAGAAGAATACAGGAAATGGTAATTTGGGGAGAAAATGACAAGTAATGAACTGAGCGTAAGATGCAAGATGCCATGCTGGGGTCATGGCTCAGTGCATAAAGTATTTGCCACACAAATGTGAGAACCTGGGTTCAGATTTCCAGAAGCCATGTAAAGCCAGGCATGGTAGTGCATGCCTATAATCCCAGCACTGCTACGGCAAGATGAGAGGAAGACATAGGAGAACACCCGGATGCTCACAGGCTGGCTCGGTGTGAGTACACGGTGGCAAACAAGAGACCCTGTTTCAAAACCAGGTGGAAGATGAGTACCAACACCAGAGATGTCCTCTGTCCTTCAGAGCACCCCCTCACACACACATATACACAGAAGATGTTTTTAAAAAATGATATAGTGTGCTTTACAAAAGGAGGAATGGATAGAAGAGACTCATGAAGAAAGTTGTCTGAGCTGTTTTGGGAAGGTAGGAACACCACTGGGTTAAGAGGCTTGATTCTCCAGCTGGAAGTCTTTAAGCACAATGGAAAGAGGCTACTGAATCAGGTGAGCACTGGTAAAACAGACTGCCACATGTCACCAAGGACCCAGCAAGGGCTGGAGCTCCTTCCTTTATTATCACAGTAATTACATGGTTGGGCAATTATCCCTGGTAATCCTCCACCCTCCTGAGTGGAGAAGCCAGAGTGTCGAACAGTTGGTTTGGTCAAGGTCTATTGTCATGATATGTTGAAGATTGAAGTCCATATCATTGGGTCTGAGTGAAACATAGATACAGCATGTAAGTCACATGTAGGGAAATTGAGACAAACAGAAGGGCCACTCCATGAGGGGCGGAAGATCTGGCTTCAGTTCAAGATGGTTTACTTAGAACTTCAGAATTATTGGAATTTCAGAACTTAGAATTTGGGGAAGGGGTGTGGCTGTAGGGCTAGCGGAAATGGAAGCTAGGACAGTCAAGGTTAGGTCTCCGGACATGTACAGCTGCCCATGATGTCACCCAGCTTCTTGGAGGGAGATGATGATCAACACCAGGGAATTCAGTGAGTTATTAGGAGCCAGTAGCTAGCAATAACTAAGGTGGGAGGGAGTAGGGGCAATTCCATAAGGTAAGCAAGGAATATCCCAGAAGCCCCAATGGGGAGTTATGGGAATGCCAGACTGCTTCTGCGGGATTCCTTCAAATGCTAGCAGAGTCCGAGCTGGGACCAGTGAAGCACACTGGATGTCATGTATACTTGAAGAGAAGAGGTTAAGAACACCTCCAGTGTACACCCAAGTTACAAAGAAGGCAGGTGATGGGTTAGAAAAAGGGACCTTATAATATTTAAATGAAAGAATCCAGAATCAAGTTTTGGACTTAAGAAGTAAGGTGCCATCCATTAAATATAAGAAGTATGTGTTTCCCTACTAAAAATGATAAATTCATACTGTTTTATTCTTTGATATAAATTAACATTGAAAAACCTCTGAATATGTTTTGTTTGAGAACTTCTTTATATTTTAGCTGGATTGCTAACATTTTACAAATACTGTTTTAAAAACATCAATGCTAATATTTGTGGGTTTTTTTTCTCTCTCTTTTCTTTTTAACAGATCCTTAATCAAGTACCAACTCCATGGATCCAGGACAGGTTTGTCCCGTGGCCTGCTCTGAACAGTGTGTTTTCTGATAGAAGATTCCATTGGCAGACCATCTCTTGCCTTACTGAGCGAGCAAAGAAGATGGATCTATCGAAGAGCCATCTGACTGTGTGCTTTCTACCTTCTGTGCCCTTTCTAATCCTAATATCCACTCTAGTAACTGCTGAGAGTGTGACCAACAGCACTTTAAATGGCACTGATGTGGCCTGGGGCTCTGTGCCCATAATCATCACCAGGACCGACCATATCATAGTCAAGGAGGGGAACAGTGCCTTGATTAATTGTAGTGTTTATGGCATCCCCGACCCACAATTTAAGTGGTTTAATTCTGTTGGCAAGCTGCTGGAAGAAGAAGAGGATGAGAAGGAAAAAGGAGGAGGTAGGCTTCAAAGTCAAATGTTGCAAACGATAAACTTGAACTTGAGAGCCAGCTCTCTTGATGTCCGTTATTCTCATGCTGGTTATTTGAAGCCTATTTTGTCTTGTTTTTTAAAAGCAAAAAAGAGAATATATATATAGGCCCTTAAGGACTCAAAGGAGTAACTGATTCATTTTGTGTTCCACTCATTGACTCAGAAGACAAAGGGCAAGCAATAGAGGTCTTTTAAAAGGCTTCTTGGAATTTTAAAAGATATTCAGAACATTCTAGAGACAAATGTAATACGGATTTTCCTTGAGTATATGGTCCATTTATAAGGGAGTCTTGTTTTCTCTCATGGAAATGGCTTGAGTAAACAATGGGGTCCTTGCTTATCATTATAAACTGCAGTGATTTAATTAATGAGCAGCTTCTTTCTTGTTTGTTTTTGTTTTTGTTTTTTTTCCCACGGCATCATCTGTTGTTTCCCTGTAGCCCAGGCTGACCTGGAATTCACTGTGTAGTCCTGGAGGCCTTGAACTCATGGTGATCCTTCTACCTGCTGGTATTAAAGGCATGAGCATGCTCCACCACTCCGTGATTTAAACAGTTTCTTTAAGGAGCATTGAAGTGTCTATAAATTCTCAGAGAGCTGCATGGATCACTCTGTGCTGCTGGAAACCTGGCGAAAGTTTCCAGGCTGAGGAATCAGAAGGGACATGGGGTCTTGAAGCAGTAGAAGGAAGTTTAGTTTTTATTGACTAAAAGGTGTGAATCCCATTTCTAATCTCTGAGCCTCCTTCAGAAAGACTGGTAGGTTTAGGGCATCAGCAATCAATCATTGCACTTCTTGTTTTAGCTGTGAGAAGTACTTGTCTGAAAGCTCAAGCCTGGTCTGTTGGGCGTAGAAGGAGTTAATCTGCTTCCTTCAGTTTTAACTGTGCAGAAACAGGGCATTGGGGGTTGGGGAGTAAAAAGACCATTGTTCAGAGGCAGCCCTTCTTCTTCCCTTCATTTGCATTGCCCTCCCCTATCCTTCACCCTTCAACCAATCCCCAGGAGAAAGACCTACATTTTTAATCTCTTTCCCTCACTTATCTTAATTGGTTTGCAGAGAGAGAGGGGGGGGGGGCTTCTGTCTCCTTAGGAGTATCTTGCAATTACCTAGCACTGTTCCCAGTGGTGAGGGCTGACAGGAGTCTAGGCCTGGGATCTTCATGTTGCTCCCACTGGTGTTGGTACGTCGCCATCCAGGCTGTACTGTAAAGTATAACTTCTTCCCTTCTTTCAGTATATGATCTAATACGAATCATGTATATGTTTAGTTTAGGTGAATGATAACAACTTTTCTCCATCGAGTGAAATGATGGGATAATAAAATTCCAGGAAAGGATTTGGCAGATGATGGCATTGAATTTCACTTTAATGGAATCTGCCCAAAGTCCTGCTGCCAATGAAATGGCTGTGAGTAGAACCTTAACTACTGTTAGTGGAGAGATGAAAAACCCCTCACCAGCACTGGTTTCCATTGTTCCAGCCTCTTCCTCTGTAACCATGTAAGAAGGATGTGACATCACAACACACATGAAGGGAGGGCAGTAGTCATGGTAACTCAGACCCATGATGTAGCTTAACTTTCTGCAGGCTGGGCCACTGCTAGGGACATTAGGTGACTGAATTGAGGGTATGGAGGACGACCTTGATCTAACTGGTATTCACATGGACTCTGAAGCAAAGATGGCTCCTGGGTATGAAAGAGATGGGTCTGGGCATTGAACCGCTGAGTCCTGGAGAGGAAGAAAACCATGGTGACAGATTATGTCAGGTGTTGACTAAATTTCAGTTGCATAGTTTTTTTGAGAATTGTTCCAAAATTTTACCTCAACTACCTCAGAGAAATATGCAGTGTCTTGCCCTCTTTATCAGTATATTAAGGGGATTGAATAGATGGAGGTCGTCTTTGATTTAATTTTCTCTATGAATACACAGATGGTTTATTGAATAGCCTGTCAGTAAGTCCAAGCCACTCGTAGCTATGTCAAAGCCTTGGACAAGAGAACTTCTTCATCAGAGTTCCTGTCTTCTTTGTAGCCAGCAGCCTGGTCCACTAAGTCAGTTAACTATTTGAAATCTCTCATTGAAAGTACATTTTTTTAATTTTAATTTTTGCTTTTTGTGCATGTAATATATGTGGTGTGGTATATGCAGATGTGTGACATGACGGGCAGAGGACAGAGGAGGTCAGGTGTCTATCACTCATCTGCCTGTTTCCTTGAGATGGAGTCTCACACTGAACCCAAAGCTGGTTTTTGTACTTTTGATTTTTTAAAACAACACATTATACTAGTACTTGATGCCCCAGCTTAGCTTTTGCAATTATAACACAGTATGATAGTCATTTTGGAGCACAGGCCGCATTAGGCAATAGAACAAGCATCATACCTAGTAACCAAGCAGCACATGGGAGATGGTAGGAATGGGAAATTTCCCTTCATGAAGTGTTAGAATGGTGGTATTGGAATGGCCTGTCAGATAACTCATAGTCCATTTCTGACTAAATAAATGTTCCCTTTATAACATCTAGATTTCAATTTTGAAACCAATAGAGTTTAAAACAGAACAGTATGTATTTCATTTGTAACTCAACATTCAGAGGTAGTGAAATGTAGGCTGAAACTGATGCCCGCATCCTTAAGCCTTACCTAAATTATACTAGGAATACCATTTAAACAAAGTTAACAAAACTAAGATAGCCATCATTAACAACTATTGCATTTATCAACCCCTTGTACCAAGCTCCATGTGTAATTTCTCATCCTATGGTAAGCACGACAGTGAGGCGTTACTAATTATCATGGATGAAGACATAAGATGCTCATAGTGTGACTAACTGGTAAGATATCATGCATCCAGATCAAGGCCAGCTGATATGGTTTCTCTGTGTGTGTCAGACAAGTATATGTTTATCCATAAGGTCTCATCAGTTGGTGAGAAATACTGAGAAGCATCTAAGCCAGCCAGAGTGACTATGGGAAGAATCCTTACATGGCAGAGACATCCTAACCACCCTGTCTCCATCAAAGTTATATGAGTTCAGATTTTTGTTGCAGGAATTATGTGTTTATTATGTGCACATGTGAACACATTTCATGTCACCCAGTAAGTTGCTCCCAGAGCAGATGACCATCTACTTTGTGATTAGTCTGGAAAGAAACAATTTCATTTCTTTGTTTGTGCTGAAAATGAGATCACTGTTATTCGTGCCAGCCCTGCCACTACTAGAAAGAATGGGGCCATTTCCTGTCGTTGGCAGTAGCAGCAGCTGTTGTACTTGGCTTCGCTGCTACCTGTCACTTCAATTCCATGGAATCAGGAGAGGCAAACAGACAATCTATGTCTGGAAGCATTATGGTTTAAAACCTGGTTGGGTGGCCCATAAACTATAATCCAGAAATAGCTCAGCATTCAAACAACATGAATAACCACAAATGGCCACAGAATGTACCATTTTCAGTTTTTCTTGTGCCAGAAGTAAGTATAAATGTCTACTACCTGCATGGAAATGTTATGAAAAAGTCCCAAGTATTTCAGACATGCTAATTATCTAATGTATTTTACCATGGCTTTCTACTAAAACTTTAAACCATTTATACTCAAATAGCATCTCTATTGAATACATAACAAGCGTTGCCAGAAAGTCAGCTGGTAGAAGCCCTGTAAACACACCTTGCTTCTTAGTGATCCAGTTGGAAATTCTTCTACTAGGTTAGGTGTGTGTCTTTTCCATGGATTTGTTTTGCATGTTCTTGTAGAGTTTCCTGTCACTAAAAACACTTAAGATTTGTTTTAAACATTCTATTGGCAATTTCCATAAGTATAAACAATATACTGTGATCATAATTCTGCCCCCCCCCCATTTTTCATGTCCTGAATCCTCCCTCCACTGAATCCCTTCTTTCCAACTAGTCTCTTCTATTTTGATGTCATCATTTTTTTCTTCCCATTTTGTGGATCTTGTGGAGGTAGCATTAACCACAGTGAGGTCATGCATATCAAGGCTACTTTGTATCTTGTGCCTGGAAGACAGTATTGTAAGCACACACTCATCCCCGTCCTTTGGCTCTTACCTTCTTTCCGCCACATTTTTGGTTGTCATAACTAGGGATCTAGAGAAAGCTATGCTACTGGTAAGACTAGGCATGCTGCTGCTAAACAGCCTCCAGTGAATAGATAGGGCCCTAAAACAACGAAGAAACATCCAGCCCCTCATACAACTATGTCAACATTGAGTAGCTTGTCTAACCCAAAGGAATAGCCCTCAGCTAATGAGAGAAACCTTCACAGTAGATCTTTAAGTCAGGTCTTTAAACCCCCAATGTATTTTCCCACAAAAGACTTTTTTAAAAAAAATTATTTATTCATTTTCAAGCAGAGAGATACAGAGAGAGAGAGAGAGAGAGAGAGAGAGAGAGAGAGAGAGAGAGAGAGAGAGAGAGCGAACCAGGGCCACCACCTTGTGAGTGTGACTTATGTGGGACCTGGGGAATTGAACCCAGGGCCTTAGGTACTAGAGGCAAGTGCCTTAACTGCTGAGCCATCTCTCCAGCCCCAAAAGGCTTTTAATTATGATATTTGGGCTCATTTTCAAAAAAAAGGGCTGTATCAAGGGTTAACATGGTATCTATCATTTGCATGTTTCTTTAGTGAGTTGTTGTAGCATTTACCTTCTCCTTCCTGAGACGAAACACCTGACCACAAGTAGCTTATGGGAGGAAAGGATTTATTTCAGGCTTATCATTTCAAGGGGAAGCTTCATCATGGCAGGGAAAAGCTTGGCTGTCAGCTCACAACTTCTGCATGTCTGTAGGAGAGAGAGAAAGCTCTGGACAGTCAGTAGGCTTGAGGAATCAACCCCAAGATCTGCCTCCAAACACTCCTCTTTTAACAGGACTCCACCTCCCGAAGGCTGGGACTAAGTAAAAACAACACTTGAGACCATGGGGTGAGGGTAAGGGTACCAGGAAGTGGGGGGTCAATTTTTACATTCAAACCACCACAGCTATGCTCCATTTGGGTTTCAGGTCCAGATAGTTCTAGCATTTGAAAGACCCTCCAGAGCCATCCAGATAAGGATAACAACTGAGATTCCCAAAAGGAAATTTCTCATATGAGCCAAATGTAGTGTGCTCTTGTTTTGGAAGCCTTCTTGTAGCTACTCAGGAAAAGGCCATGTTGGTGCTTGTAAAATGACATGCTTGGCACTTTTAAAAACGATCAGTTCAAATTAGCTAGAGGATCAGATGTTTCCTTTGCCAGGATATAAAATGGCAGTAGGCTCTTTTCAGATATTAATTCCTTTAAGCAGAACAGAACTGAAATCCTTCCACCCCCACCCCCACCACCTGTCTTGAGCTGAAAGCCTGTATTATCCCAGGCCACCCTTTGCTCCATGTGATATAGGAAATGACTTGTTAGAACTTCCCTAGTGGTCTCCAAAGAGGTCTCTTAGGAGGAGAGAGGGGTGAGGGTGGGGATGCAAGAGTACTTGCAGCTTGTGGTGTTTATAACCTGACACTGGAGTGACTTGAAGGATCTGTCATCTGTCGAAGGAGACTTGTAACAGGTGCAGTCATGCATTGCCGAGTTTGTCTTCAATTATATTTATTTTTGTAGAAAGGCATGGGGTTTTTTTTTCTCTTCTGGAGCCTGCATTTCCCATGGTGGAAAATAAGTATCACATTTATAGGCACAAGCACATACATTGTGTGCTTACTGGCAGAGTGTCAATGTGATGGGTGACACTCGTCCAAGTGAATGTTCTGTTTACATTGCATAGACACGCCATGCAATGCTCACCACCTGGATATTTTTATTTCAGTTGATTTCAAGAGAATTACATACTTGTTTTGGCAGATTGAACTTTCCATCTTGCCAAGCAGGGGTGTGTGAAGCTTAAAAGTCCATGTATGTGAAGGAGATTGTGAATGGAGTTTTCATGTTTGCCCAACTCATTGGGAATAGAGATTAGCCATTATTTGGTTTAAACTGACACATTCATAGAGTGATACTGTGGGGGGGGAGAAACCATTTCCTTCCAATTAATAATCTGAGGGAAATTCCAAGAGCAATTGGGTACAGTGTTAAAAGTCTTTTAATTTTATTTATTTATTTGCAAGGAAAGAGAGAATATGCATGTAACCAGGGCCTCTAGCCACTGTAAACAAACTCCAAATGCATGTGCCACTTTCTGCATCTGGCTTTACATGGGTACTAGGGAATTGAACCCAGGTTGTTAAGCTTTGCAGGCAAGTGCCTTAACCACTGAGCCATCTCTCCAGCCCCAGTGTTAATTTTTTTTTAATTTGTTAAGTAGAAACTAATCATGTGTTGGTACCAACATTTCCCTCCTTCCTGCCCCCTTTCACTGAGGACTCTCCACAGTGGGATTGCTGGGTTGTGGGCTCTGAGTTGTACCGGCAGCAGTCAGTCGTTGTGTGGAGAGGCAATGCCTCTGGAGATTCCCACCCACCTTACAGTCTTTTTAAAAATATTTTATTTATTCATTTGAGAGAGAAAGAGGCAGACACAGAGAATGGACATACTAGGGCCCCCAGCCACTGCAAACGAACTCCAGACTCATGCACCATCTTGTGCATCTGGCTTTACATGGGCCCTGGGCAATCAAACTTGGGGCCTACTGTTTAGCAGGCAGGCGCCTTAACCGCTAAGCCGTCTCTCCAGCCCGATTCTTATAATCTTTCCACCCCTTCTTCCCCAAAATTCCTTGAGACTTGGTGGGTAAGACTTAAGTCTACTTTAGTGTTGTGCTCTTAGCAGCCACTGGATTTCTGCTTAGGGAAGTTTTTTTTTTCTTTTTTTTGTTACTTTTATTTATTTATTTATTTATTTATTTATTTTTATTGTCCATAATGAGTTACAAAATTTAGTGGGCAAACAATGAGTTGTTATCCCCAATTCCCCACCGCCCTCCCCTCCCCACTTTGAGTATCGTCAGTGTCTGTCTCCATCGCCCTGGTGCAGATTGTCAGGCTCACTGTGGAAGCAGCACTCTTGCTCATCTGCCAATTCCTCTGTGGTTTCACCTGGGCCCTAGGTGATGTATGAGGGTGGTTCACCTCCTGCCAGGAAGTCAGCTATCATTTCTCGTCTTATTGGTAGAATTAGGTTATCCTCAGTTCTCACTGCCTTCTGAAAAATAAAGACAGACTCTCCAAGGGAGAGTGAGATCAGCATAGGTTAAATGGAATCAGCATTGTTAGTTTGGAGAGGTTATGATGGATGTAGCCTCTCTTTTTAGGCCCAAGGTTAGTGGAAGCTTCCCTTTGCAGTCCAGATTCTTGGTCTCCATAGGATTTTGACTTGGATCCCAGTTCCAGCTATGGGTTCCTTATTACTGAGAAGATCTCTTAGCCAATCAGAAAGCCCTTGGTGACCCACCTAGGATTGGGTTGCCATTGTTGCAAGGGTGTGTACATCTTGTCATGTTGGTTGCTGTCTTATAGCAGTGTCCCCTGCTTTCTCTCTACATGGTTGACTGATTTCCCCTAACAGCTCATATAGTGCTTCCCAGCATTTCCATCTGGGAACTGACTTCCTTTCCGGTTGATTCCAGCTTGGTCTCTCAATGTTGAGTGTTGGCAGCATGTGGTGTCTTCAGCAATAGGGTCTTGTGTTTTGCCTGGGGCAGGTAATCAAGTGCTTTGACAGAAGCCTGTCTTGTTTTGGGGACCTTGCAGGTCTCTCATGTGGGTAGTAACCAATTTCTGGCATTGAGAGTTACAATCTGGAGCCAAATGTTTTAGGGTTAGACTTCATTCTGTACCCTTCAGGGCCCTTCTTACCACAATATTCTTACCCCATATTCCTGTAGAGGGTTGTATATTTTAACCTGCTGTCCAGGAGTAAAGGATTCTATGATATCAATTCATTTTAGATTTAGTTTTTTTTTTTTTATATCGCCCCCTCCCCATTACCTCCCTTCATCCCTATTATCTGTCCCTTGAGTTGAATTTCAGGTATGCTTGCAACTCAAGCTGTTCCTGGTTAGGAACCACAGATTTCCATATGTTGAACCATCCCTGGGATAAAGCCTGTTTGATAGTGGTGAATAATGCCTTTGATGTGTTCTTTGTGAGGTTTGTGAGGATTTTGTTCAGGATTTTTGCATCTAAGTTCATCAGGGATGTAAGTCTATAGTTTGCCTTTCATGTATCTCTGTCTGGTTTTGGTCTTAGAGTGATTTATTGAAGGAGTTTGGGACTATTCCCTGTTCTCCAATTACGTGAAAAAAAAAAGCTTCAGAAAAAGTGGTTTCAGTTCTACAATGAAGGTTTAATTTAATTCGGCTGAGAATCCATCAGGTCCTAGACTTTTCCTTTTGGACATTCTCACAAACAGCTGGGAAGATTTGGGACTTCTGTAGGCATGAATACGGGAAAACTCTACGATCACAGGATCTGTGTAGGTTATGTTCACACTTTCTTTGGTGCCTGAATGTGTTGTTGCTCACTTCTGTGCAGCTGCAAATGAATCATAAGTTGTTTGCCAGAGTGATAAATGGTTCTGGTGATACCACATGTGGGTTTATGTTGAGTCACAGTAGCCTCAGTATTGGAGAATTTCTTGCTATATATAGGTTGAACCCTAGCCATAGGATGCTGTTGACTAGAAATCTACCTGGCACTGACCTAAAGGTATGACATTATGCCCTAGCTAGTCTTCTAGCCACTCTATGGAACATAGCAGTTCCTCCCTAATTTCCTTCCTAGGATAAGACAAGTTTCTACTTCTCCCAGAGATACTTGGCAGGGGAAGAAAACTCTGGAACTATGTTCCTAAGAAAGGGATTCCAGGGTAGAGCAAGGCATAGTCTCTGGAAGGAGAAATTATTTTGTAACATTTTGTTGTATTTGTTAATGTTTTACCAGTCAATCTAGACATGGCTAATTTATTGAATTTCAAGAAGCCTAAGAGTGGGTCATAGGTTATATTCATTTTAAATGCCTCCAAATCACCCTTCCAGGAGTTTGCCTGTCTAACCCTTATCTGCAGTGGAGATGGTATCCCCCCCCACACTCAGTAAGTAGCATACTTTGTGCTTCATGCCCCTTCTCTTTATTTTGCTCATCTGAAGGTAGAAGTTAGGTTTTGAAACATTACTTTAGCTCCTTTGAGTTTTATAATAGTTTATTTTATCAGCATTAAATGAGTACATCTTGATACCTGGTTCTTGTTTTTGTGAATTACCTGTTTACATTTAACCTTTTCCTGTTTTTTTTTTCTTTTGGGGGTTTTGTTTTAATTCATAGGAATTTTTTGTGTTCAATAGTCATTAAGCATTTCTCTATCATATATGCTAGTATTTTCTCCCAATCTGTTCCTTACATTTGAATTCCCTGAAGTTTTTAAAAAAATATTTGATTTATTTGCAAGGAGAGAGAGAGAGAGAGAGAGAGAGAGAGAGAGAGAGAGAGAGAGAGAGAGAGAGAGAGAGAGAGAATGGCCACACCAGGGCCTCCAGCCACTGAAAACTCCAGATGCATGTGCCATTTTGTGAACCTGGCTTTACGGGGGTACTAGGGAATTGAACCCAGATTGTTAGGCTTTGCAGGCAAGCACCTTAACCGCCGAGCCATCTCTATAGCCCCTGATAAATTTTATAGTTCAAAGCATTTTAATTTGGGAGGAGATCTGGTCTATTAGTAGTTTCCTTTATAGTTTCTGAGATTCTTAAAAATGCCTAAGAACATCACATGCCCCAGGTTTTAAAAGTAGTTTTACAGCTTTCATTAGTTTCAGACTTTAATACCTTCAGAGCACTTGAATTTATTTGTGTGTATTACATAAAGTAGATTTGTATTTTAACATGACCAAATACATTAACCCCAGCAGCCTTTTCCTACTGATTTGAAATGCCCTCTTCCTCATCCTTAAAATTCCTACTCTTAGCTACGTCTAATCCAGGCTTTCAGATTTTCTTCACCTACTTAACCAGGGTCAGAGATGGCTCTTCAGGGAATTAGATGCAATATGAGGGTGACATACAACCTGGGCTAGAATGTGTCAGATAGGCCATTCAAAATGAAGAGTAAGGAGAGTGGTCCAGGCAGAAAGGAAGTGGTAGGAAGGTTCCGTATGCCTTCTAATGTAAAAAATAGAGCCCATGTGTCTGGGGAGAGTTAGGTAAAACGAAGCACAAAGTAGACAAGGCCCCTATCCTCTGGTTCTCTTGAAGAATAAATATCAGCCCTTATGTTGTGAGGCCCTCCTGCAGACCGGTTCTGCATTCCTTCCCAGCCAGTCTCGTCCATGCCTGCTTGGTTTCATACAGGATTTGTCAGCTCAGCAGCTCACACTGTTCTCTTTTGCTTGTGTGCTTCTCTCTCTGCCATCCCCTGATGGCCCTGAGAGTCCCTTCTCTGTTCTCCCATTCCTCTTCCCATCTGCACCCCCCATTGGTGCTGCCCACCCTCTCTCCCATCCCACCCACATGTCATTGCATTTGGCACACAGAACTAGAGCTGTCTGATGGAGTCTGTTTCCCATGGGGACTGGAGGAGTTTTGCAGTCAGGGATCGTGTCTTTTTCCTCTTTGTATTCTCATCAAGCATGGAGCTTGATACACAGACAATTTATTCAATGATATCTGTTGACTGAATGAGTGAGCAAGATAAAAAAGATCACTGCCCTTCTAAAAATGTCAGTTTTGTTGCACAGCCTGGCACATTCACTGTGGTGCAGCTCAAAAACAACATCTGTTAGCTATCCTCCTTGCAAAGGGGAGATTGTCACAGCACCCTCATTCATGTGTGGGAGATGTTCATACATGACTCATGTGCCTGGAGTTCCACAGGAAGACTGTGAGAGACTCCTGTGTCAGTATTCTAGCCCAAAGCATCAGGTGTGTTATCACTTAACATAGCAATGAGAAGGAAGAGGATAGGGAAAATATATTTGGGGGTAAGAGGAGGGTGTAATCTGAGCAAGACACAGGAAGTGAGTAAGAGAAGGGACTGACATGAAGAATAGTGGGAAAATTCATGAAAAATGCTCTATTGTATTAGTTTTAAGAGGTAATGGTTTACCTGCTCCTTCTTTTATTGTTTCTAAAATCATTGCATATAGGACTACCCTGGGACCAGCTGCTAACAGACACTCCAGGTTTTTATTTGCACTGAATGGATGCCACTTCATGAAAATTCAGTGTCTAACCTTGACTTAGCTATAGTATAAACCATTCTGAAATAGCACTGTGTATATAATACTAAATGAAGATTACCAAGTCAGTCATTATGAATGTTCTGATGTCTTTCACTTTATGGTAGCCACAGTTAGGGCTCTTCCGGAATAGGTACCTTCTCAGGGAAAGGTACTTACAGATGGAGGTGGGTGGGACCATGCAGCACACAGGATGTGTTGGACTTATTTCCAGCTGGGAGGTTTTCTGTGGAGATGCTGCTTGAGCTTGGCCTATCCTGATGGAAGAAGAACCCAAAATATAAATTTGTGTCAGAGCTCTCTGCAGTGTTAGAGTGCAGAAATCTAGTTTTCACTAATCAAAGGGAGTGCTGAAGATAATAGGAAGTGTCTGGAACCTCGGTTTTCAGAAAGGAATAAACATATCAACCAGGAAGGGGAGAGAGAGACACACATAGAACCCTTGAGATTAGAAGGTCAACACTTTAATTCCTCTGGCATCATTGTTGGAAGTTGTGTGTGTATGTGCACATGCGTGTGCACACATGTGTGCACTTGTTTACTGGCATGTTTTTATAGGCCTCCAAGATTTGGACTTGCTCACAGGTCACACATTCATTTTACCATATGATATATGAGCAAAGTTTTAAGTTAATATTACCTGAATCCATATGTTGGTTTCTGAAAGGAATCTGGTCTTATAAAGCCTGAAAACCAAAGAGAAGTTGCTCTCATGCTAGACTGGAAAAGGAAATTACTGGCAGAGGGCTATGACTTATAATTTAACTAAGGTGTTGGCAATAACACCTTAGTTAGGGGATCACAATACATATGTTCATATTTGTCATGGCTTATTGTTAAATCAAAGCAATTCACACATGTGACGGGCTCCAGACTTTAAGCGCAAATAAGATTTTAAGTGTTGGATAAAGTATCGTAAGAGATGTTAGTCTAAGGACCTACAGTCCTGAGCTAAATATCAGAATATACTCCTAGGTAATTGTTTACCTGCTAAACAGATCATAGTTTTCCCCATAATGAATGCCAGATATCAACTAATCAGGTCATCTTTGATACTAAATTATGCCCCGTTTGTCAGTGTAATGAGAAACTGATTTTAGAGTAAGTATAATTTTATTTGCCTGGGGGAGAGAGAAGCCTACCAGCATCTCATACTGTTGCAAGCAAACTCCAGACACACATGCTCAGATTTACATGGGTGCTGAGGGTTCAAACCCCAAGCTGGCAGGCTTTGCATACAAGCACCTTTAACCACTGAGCAACCTCCCCAACCACCGTAGAAACTTGTAAAGTGTCTAAACATTGTCTGGCTTTAACTACTTGGCTCCCAGTTAGATAAATCCAAGTCAATGGCAAATTTAAAGCACATTTATAAGTAAATATAAAAGTTCTAATTTCAGAAACATTTTTAAATATTCACTAGAAGAAAGCATCCATGCCATGTAACTATTCTGTATTTTTCCATTTTCCTTTTCCACGACAAGCAAATACAAGTATCATTGAAATTGTTATTCAGGTGTGAGGAGAAAGCTATTTATATTTCCCTCAGATGCCACTCTCCTCAGTTCACTGTCCTCTTCTCCCTTCCTTCTTCAGGGGTACACAATACAGCTCTAGCCTGTGTTTACAGATAATTTTCCACATAAGGGCTGGAGAAAGAAGGTGGGGAGGAACCAAGCAAATTGATGCTACTGATTCCTCTTATGCCCTCACCTTCTCTCTTTCTCCATCCAATCTCATTGCCTGTGTTGTCCAACAAAAGGATAGCAGCACAATAACACACTTCTAGTCTGTAAGTCTCTAGAACCCAATGCTGGCCGTTATAGAATAAGCTTTCCACCAACTAGTATATTTCCCCCATGCCTACTATAGTATACTTATGAAACATGCATACTGTAAGAAAATAAATTGATAAAGCAATTTCTCTACCCTCAAGTCATTGTGGATTCAGCTAAATCTGTAGCTGAGCAATGTAAAATTCATGCTCAGGGAATGGAAGTGGTGGAAAGCTTTCCCATGCTGCTTGGGAATGAGCGAACATATCACAGGCCCCATGCTAGGTTTGTCTGTTGACACACATTCACAAGAAAATGAAATCACTTGCTTTTCTAAGCCAGCACTTTCGACTCTTAGAGGAAAGCACACTGGCTGGATTGTTAGAAAAGGGTTACTCAAGGACACCAGGAACCCTTCTTCACTGATGCTCTTTCAGAAGGCAAAGTAAAGTGACATCATTTACAGGGAGGCCTCTGGTCAGAGTTAGCACAGCTAGCAAGTGGGAGATGCTGTAGACCGCAGAAAGTACCACATTGCTACATCTAGGTAGCCTCTATACACATGTCCCTTGAGGGCTGGGAAAATGGCTCAGTGGTTAAAAGCACTTGTTTGCGAAGTCTGCCAGACTGGGTTTAATTCCAAAGCCACCCATGTCCAAAGCCAGACACAAAAGTGGTTACAAAAATGTCCCTTGGCTTCAAAGACACTGGAATAAAGCAGGCCCTGTGGTACCTCACCCCGCAGTCCATTGAGACCATGGTCACTTAGGAGCTCTTGGCAATTTTGTATTTTGTTTGAATATATGCTAATTTGGGGAGGCATCAGGGTGTTTTTTTAATTTTGTAATTTTTTTTTGAGGTAGGGTCTCACTGTTGCTCAGGCTGACCTGGAATTCACTATGTAGTCTCAGGTTGATCAGAGATCCTTCTGTTTCAGCCTCTGGAGTGCTGGGATTAAAGGCATGCACCACCATGCCCAGCAGAGAGAGAGAGAGAGAGAGAGAGAGAGAGAGAGAGAGAGAGAGAGAATGAATGAATGAATGAATGAATTTGAATGGGCACATTAGAGCCTCTAGCCACTGCAGATGAACTCCAAGTGCATGCTCAACTTTGTGCATCTGGATCTACATGGTTACTGGGGAATCACACTCATATAGTTAGGCTTTGCAAACAAGTGCTTTAACCACTGAGCCATCTCTTGGACACACACACATATAAATGTTATACTGTTTTATCCCCTCGCCTTAGCTCCTGTTACCCTGGGAGCCTTCCTCAGTGGGGTTGTGGTATTCACTGGGGGGTCATGAAGGTCAGTCCCAGTGGTGTAGGTGAGTGGTGGGGACCATAACTCATGGTATTTCTACCTACTCTGTGGCTCTTACAATTTTTAGCCCCCTCTTCTGAGCTTTGACAGGGCTGTTGGCAGTCTGGTTTAGTGTTAAGTTCTCTGTAGCCTCTGGATTTCTGTTTGGTTTTGATCAATCATTATGTCTGTTACCATCACCTGGAGCTGGTTGTCAGGCTAGCAGCAAGAGCAGTATTCATATCAAAGTGTCCTCTATAATTTCTCCTGGGCCCTGGCAGATGTGGTAGTGGTGACACATCTCATGGTGGACAGTTGGCTATCTTCTTGTCAGCATCAGGTTTTTTTAAAATTTTAAATATTTTATTTATTTATTTATTTATTTATTGGAAAGAAAGAGAGATCAAATGGGCACACCAGGGCTTCCAGCCACTGGAAACAAATTCCAGACACACTTGCCACCTTGTGCATCTGGCTTCAGATGGGCACTGGGAATCAAACTCATCCTTCTGCTTTGCAGGCAGATACCTTAACCGCTGCACCATCTCTCCAGCTCAGCATCAGGTTTTTAATTAGATGTAAGTCACTGCTATAAAGGGAAGAAACAAGTCAAGTACATTTCAATAATAGATACTTAAAAAAACTGTGTTAAATTGTCCCAACTCTCAGGAGACGTTTGTCTGGTTGGCTCAGGGGATGAAAAGACTTTCACAGAGAGCTGTCTTCTTGCTCCTTAGAACTCTCAAGAGGCCTGGCTTAGAACCTCTTGCTCTATGGAGAACCATGTAGGGGGGGTGGGGAGCTAATGGGATTTCATTTCTGACTCAGATCCAACACTTTGAAACCAGACCTAGGCTTCTGTCCCACAAGGGTCCTCTCTGAGGTCAGGTAGAGAGGCTTGGAATTAATCTAGATTTTCACTACATTCAGAACCTTACTATCAGGACAACATAAAATCACATTTATCAACATGTATATTCTCCTTTGCATCAGGCTTATTTTTATCCCAGTGGGCCTAATTTATTTGCAGGGCTAATACAAGTTAATATTAATTCACACCCAGCCTCTGAATCTTTACAATGTCAGCTTATAAATTTAAGCAGTATAGACAGTTTGTTGCGGATTCTCAACATTAATGATATAGATTATATTTAATTTTGTGTGGGTCATAGAAGAAGAATATTAATCTCAAATATGGTAAGCCCAGTGAAATAATTATGATTTGACTGATGACTCCAGCTTTTGTGCTGAATCTAAAGTGCTGTCTATTCAAAGAGGCAGTGAACTTCATACTGAACATGTGCTCAGTGAAGTCACGCCTACAGGCAAGATAGAAAATCAGATGGTACAGTTAAGGAGTTCTTTCTTAAAATATAACGCAGTGTTTTCCAAATTACTTTCTCCTGGGATGTAATGTTCCATGATACAGTTTGATAGTAAATAATAGAGCCTTGTGAAAGACCTACATACTATCGGGCCATCAACATTTCATCATGGATGATGGAGGAGAGCAAAAAGAGAAAACATCAAGGCTGGAGACATTGCTCAGTCGTTACAGGTGCTTGCTTGTCAGGCCTGCTAGCCTGAGTTCAGCTCCCTAGCATCCATGTAGTGCTGAATGTGAAGGGGTGCATGTACCTGTAATCCCATCATGCCCATGGCAATGGAGGAGGAGCCAGGAAAATCTGGAAGCAAGCATTGATGGCAGGAAAGGCCCTGCTTCAAAAAGGTAGAAGGGGAAGAAAATTACAGGAGGTCGTCCTCTGACTTTCACACGTGCACCATGGCAAGTGCACGCCCATCCCCACATGTACACATACAACATGTATGCACATGTGTACATAGACACACAAATAGTAAAAATAGAAAATAATGACATCAAAATGGAAGAGGAACTAATTTCATCGCAGGGGGAATGAGGGAAGAGGTGCCAAGAAGGTAATAAGAGATTGTAATCAAAATACTTTGGGATTTATATTTACTAAGATTGTACATATGTACATTTATTAAAATTGTCAACAAAAATTTTTTTTAAATATAGCCTGTGGCTAGGGATGTAGCTCAGTGGTAGAGTGCTTGTTGAGCATGAGTGAGAACCTGGGTTTAAACCTGATCATGAAAGAAAGAAGGAAAGAAAGAAAGAGAGAGCGAGAGAGAAAGAAAGAAAAAAGAAAGAAAAAGAAAGAAAGAGAAGTGGAGGAAGCAGTAAGAAGTGAGGGAGGGAGGAAAGATGGAAGGATAGAAGAAAAAAACAGAAAACAGCTTCTCAAGTACAAGTTCATCTACTTCCAAACAGGTGATCTTGGTGACATTTTTCAATTGAGCCTCAGTTTCCTCACTTATAAAATAGGGTCACTATTAGTACTACCTCACAGAATGTTCCAGAGATAAGAGGAATTGACATATTGCTGGCGTGTATATCGGGTTAATAATGTTCATTGCTGTCATTAGTTGCCTGCCGTACATGGTTTTAGAAATAGATAAGATTGTGGCCATGGAAACCTCTATGTTCTTGGTTGAACTCTCTTCTTTGCCTTCTGATAGGAAAATGGCAAATGCTGTATGGAGGCTTCCTGAATATCACCAAGGTGTCTTTCTCAGACCGAGGTAAATACACATGCATGGCTTCCAACGTCTATGGCACCGTGAACAACACAGTGACCCTGCGAGTCATCTTCACCTCGGGAGACATGGGCGTCTACTACATGGTCGTGTGTCTGGTGGCCTTCACCATCGTCATGATCCTCAACATCACACGCCTCTGCATGATGAGCAGTCATCTGAAGAAGACCGAGAAGGCCATCAATGAGTTCTTCAGGACAGAAGGCGCCGAGAAACTCCAGAAGGCATTCGAGATTGCCAAGCGCATCCCCATCATCACCTCAGCCAAGACGCTAGAACTTGCCAAAGTGACCCAGTTCAAAACCATGGAGTTCGCCCGCTACATCGAAGAGCTGGCCAGGAGTGTGCCTCTGCCTCCTCTCATCATGAACTGCAGGACCATCATGGAGGAGATCATGGAGGTGGTGGGGCTGGAGGAGCAAGGGCAGAATTTCGTGAGGCATACCCCAGAAGGCCAGGAGGCCACAGACACGGAGGAGGTCTACACCATCCCCAACTCTCTGAAGCGGAGCGAGTCTCCCACCGCCGACTCGGATGCCTCCTCCCTGCATGAGCAGCCTCAGCAGATTGCCATCAAGGTGTCTGTTCACCCCCAGTCCAAAAAGGATCACGTGGATGAACCAGAGGGTGGTCACTTCGAGGTCAAAGATGAAGAAGAGACAGAACCATCGGGAGAACATTCCCCAGAAACTGCTGAGCCTTCTACAGATGTAACGACCACCGAGCTAACCTCTGAAGAGGTCACACCTACAGAAGGATCAGAACCAGGATTGCCACCAGCTTACTCAGAGACAACAGAGCCAGCGACGATGACAGAGCCAGCGGTGACAGATGATGACACAAACACCTGCATTATTTATGAAAGCCATGTCTAATCTTAACTCTGAAAAGCTATGCATATCCAGAAAATCAGGGGCTGCTCCACATAATCCAGATGATGTATGCACTTGCCGCTAAGCCTTACCAGGAGACTCATCCCTTAGGTAGGAGTGATGCCATGTGAACAGGCAGAAATGCCTGCCTACAGACCATGGGCCTGGAATCGTCAAAGTAGGAAAGGATATTGAGAAACATTGGGGTGCAGCAGAGATAAGATGGGGCAGAAGATCTCTGTCTGTGTGATCGGAATTTGAGAGGCCATTTTCTGCCAAATCCCCTAGTTGGTGATGCCCTTTTGGCTAACAGTACACTCTTGTAAGATATTCTGAGTTCAGAGCCCTTCCGATGCTCACTGCATTGCTTGTCCTTTTCAGAATTATAGCTCTGCTACAATAGCAAATGCTCGCACTTTCTTCTCAGTCTTAACTACCTTCACTGTTCCTTTATAATGGAGTGGTGGCTGTTATATCAATACTAATTGCTCTCTCTGCTTTCGTCCTTACCACTTCTGCCCTGATTTTTTCCCTTCTATGTTTACCTCAGAGGCTTGGATATATTGGTCACTAGTTCCCTGACTGATGACTTCAAGCCATTTGTAATGTTCCAAAGTAGTTTCTAGACTCTTTTTTTTCTTTTTCCTTTTTTTTAATCTTCCCAGGCCTGTTTCCATACTATTTTGTTTCCAATGAAGCTGCTATTGTCAAACTAAGAAAATCTTTGCCCCAGAATAGCACTTTAATAATCACAGGAAAAAAAATGTGTTTACCTGTCCAGTTCTGAGGGTGTTTTGGTGACCTCACTGGAGGAGGTGTGGAGAGAGATTACAAGTGGTTAAGAGATTACAAGTGCCCACATCACTCATGAAAACTGCTCTATGTTTCAGGAATGTCATCCTTCCTTCAAAGACAGGTTCTTTACTTAGAAGATTTATTGCTCCCAAAGGCAGAGGCACTTGATGAATTCCTGTAGAAAGTCAGCTCCCCAGAGAGCTTGCAGGGACCATCAGGTCTAGTCAACTAACACTTGATTCAGGACAGTAAACATGAGAGTCTCTGAAGTGTCACTAGGTCCACTTTTGTACATGCATAGCTAACTTATTGGTGAATGAAAGAGAGAGTCCAAGAGTAGGGTATGACACAGAGGACCATGCCACCCAATTTGATGCCAAAATTATTGAATCACAAGAGTGCAGTATGTGCAAGGCAACATAGTTAGAAGACAAAACCAGCCATTCACAGGTTTAGTACTTGCCTGAATGTGCCAATACCAACTGCCAGGCTTTGGGCTAGTCTGGGACTCAGTTTCCCTCTAGGTAAGAGGAGGCAGGCTGGAATGAATTCTGAGTGCTATCCATCAGTGGTCTCTTTTTCTCAGAGAAACCAATATTACCGTTTCCTTTTTGATTTTTTTCACTATTGTTTTAAAGTGTTTTTTTGCTTTTTTCTCTGGGTGGGTTCCCTAGACATTTTGATAGTGCATTACTTCAAAATGGTCATAGCATTTTCAACAAATGGTGGAATTTCTCCCCCTCCAAAATTTCTCCAAAATTCTACTTCTATAATTTTGATTTAATCTTGATAAGAATGAGTGGTGTTATTTTTATATACAGACAAGGGTAACTGTAGCCATAAAGCAGTCATAAGAATCAAAGTCACATTAAGTATGCTGTGTGATGGGATTGAGTTATTGGAGGTTACATGGGCCATGTTGATAATCAGCACCAACCCTAGTGTTTAGTCCTCACTCTTTCCCCATCTGGGGAAGGAGTATTGGAGAACTCCCTTCTTCTTGGGGTTTTAATCATATTTTCATCTAGAAAATATGTAGGTGATACTAAGCAGTCCGTATGATCCCTTCAAGCTCAAACACTTATAGTGTCAGGAAAAGCTTGGAAACCATGACAAACTCTCAAGCCAAATTCACAGCAAAGCTGGATACATGAGGAGGGATGTTTTTGTGCTACACACGTTATAGTAAATGTATCTAGCTTTGTATCTGGGGGTAGTAGGCTTGGCTATCGATTATGGCCACTTCTAGATAACTCATGTCAAAGGCAATATGACAAAGCATGGAGTTTGACCAGACTTCTCTTTAAGAGGAATTACCTGTTGTCATCTAGTTAGAAGTGGTTCATAGGGTCACCTAAAGAAATTAGTAGTGTGCAATCAACCAAAACCATGGTTCCCGAGTGGACTCTCTAGATGAGGGTTTTATACATTCAAATTGCAGAACAGTATTGTCCCAGCTCTTAGAACAATTTTATAATCATCATGGAAGTTAACTTAGTTTTATCTTTGACTTATACACCCAGAGCAACAACAGGAACTCATGAATGTTTTATGATCATATGTGTTCAGTTCTCATTCTTTCCAGACCTGTATGCAGATTTCCCCCCATGGAAACTACAAGAGAAAGTATCCATTTAATGTAGGTATTGTTTAGGAATAATTAGATAAAATTGGGCTGGTTTTCTATGAAGCAAAAGCTGAAATATGTGACTAAAGAATGTTTCCAAGTTCATTTCCTTAGTTAAACTATATGTAGATTTTCAAAACTTTCTTCCTGTTTAAGGGATTAAAGTGTTCTTGATATGCTAGCTGACCTAAAGGGAGCTTGGCTTATAGTGGGAATTTCTCCTTCTGGAAATTCTTCACTCTTCCTGTCTATCTTACAGCATCTTTACAAAATGAGAGAGGCCCTCCTGCAAGAATGGAAAATGTAGATGGCCCCATGTCTTTCAGCTGATATTTAAAAAAATAAAGTGAACTGTTCAGCTTCACAGAAACTTATTGGAGTATGATGGAATGTGTACTTGCATACCAGTGCATGGCAGAATGATTTAGGCAGTTAAAAAAATTTAGTACAAAATCCCAACTGTGTCCTTTGAGTGTTCATAACATGAAACAATATCTGGTTTCTGGGTCAACCTGACCCTATATCTAGCAATTCTTTTTCTTGAAACTCTGAAAATGAGTCACATATATGTGCATATTTAATTCACTTAGATATATATATATATAAACTTGGATGGTATTTATTTAAATGGGAAAAAACAATTTTATATGGGAAAAAATCTATGTAATTTATAATGCTTTTGTTTTATATATTATATTTTCATATCTTTAGGGCACATCTACTGCTGTTCTCATTTTTTTGTATATCATTCTCTGCAAAAAGAAATACTAATACTTGACTAAAATCTCTAGGAACCAAATGTGACATATATGATAAATAAGGTATATAAATCACTGTAGAAATAGCTGAATGTTCTCACCCATCCCCAGCATGATCATGTAATGTCCTTCATCCAGAATGTCTGGAATGCTTATGAGCCTGACATTCCACACCATGGAATCTGGAATCCCCTTCCCTCTTGATCTTCATTCTTGCTTGTTTCTTTTTTAATTGCACATGTCCATATCTGGGTTGCCTAAGCTTCCTTTTGAAAGGCAAATGGGAGATACCAAGAAGGCAACTTGAATGAATTTAACATGGCTACGTATGTAAATCATGTCAACAGGTTGATAACATGCCTTGAAGCTAATGCTTGAGTTGTTAATTTATAGGTGATCTAAGACCTGCTCAACTCTATAGCCCTGGAAGCAAATGTAATACTTGCGTGTTGTAAACAGGCACAGGGTACATGCAGTGCAGCCAACACAGATCAGCTGGACTGTGAGAACACCAGTATGACACTGGAAGAAATATTTAGAAAGGAAAATCTCTAGCTACCTTTTGTTGTGCAGCTTGAAATAGGACGTTTCTTTCCTGTACTAGAACTCTTGAATGAAAGTCCTTATGAACTGGGGCTTTCCTTTCAGTGTTCTCATTTGGTAAGAAATGAACATTAAATTATATTTCAAATACTCTATTTTCTCAGTACAGTTCAACAACCGTCCTCTACCCATGTAATGTTAAAAGCAACTCCCCTAAGTAATTCTTATTTTTATTGCCTATTTAGCTTACTGGTACTCTTAAATAGCCACCGAACCTCGCTGTATATTCACACACACAATGTGAGCAGCACCTATCTTTAAGATATCGATCAATTTTATATTTACCTATTCATTGAAAAATTCCAGTAGATAAAAAGCTCATTTTCCTAATGACTCTTTTTATTGGTTTATTAGCAGTAATTAACAGGTTTGGATTACATAAATCAGTTTTGGGGGAAAATAAGTAGAAAGAATTGCTTATTATATTTTCTAAAGGACTAAATAGCTGTTACACAAGAAAATACATGAGTAGGAGATGATCTTTAAATGAGGTTTTTGTTTTTACCTTTTAGGGATGGAGTTTGTAAAGGGGCTAAACTGAGACTACTATAATCAGAATTAAAACTAGGGAATATAAAACTAAAAAAACAAGTAGTTATAGTAGAATATTCTGGCATAAATTATTTTTATTTAATATTTAACCAATAATAAAAACATCCTAACACTATAGAGCCACAAACAGTGAGTTAGGATCAAAGATGTTTTCACCTCTCTTTGGTTTACTGTATCTCACTAGTTCTGGGTGTTCTTTGTTAAATTGGAAGATAGGATGAAAAGTGTATCTTGAAAGAAATGTCAATCTAGTGATGTTGTGAACTACAAAATGTTCTATTGACGATGTAAGCAAATAACTAAGAAAAGTTGATGATTTACTGTAGTGAAAAAAACAAAACATGTGACCATCCTGTATTTTGATTGCTGCTTTAATAAAGTATTTACACAGGTGTATGGAATGTGTGTCATGCCCCACCTGAAGGGCACATAATTGTGACCTGATTTATTCTTTGTCATGACATGAATTGAATACTCAACTATTATCCCCACTTTTTGCTTCTGCAGCATCCCTCCTCTCTTTTCTTTGGGAAGAGCAAAGTGGATTTTTATGTCAAATTGAAATTTTATCCTAATTCAGAACCCTTAACTCGATCCTGAGTTTTAGGAACAGTTTATTTTTATCTGTATCAAATAAATTTTGGAATGTAATATCAAGTTGCTGCAGAGATCTAAAAGAACCAGGAAGCTCACATATCCCAGACTGGAAAAAGGGGTCAGTAACAGTGTTACAGAAATCCCCGTGACAAATAGACAAAGCTGTGACAGCAAGAGAATGGAGTTCCATTTATTATTATGAATTTAGGAATTTACACCAGCGGGCCAAGCAGAGATGAGGCATTGGCCCCAAATACCAGTTGACAAGGGATTTTATAGCTGGGGCCAGAGATGTGTATGTATGTGACATCAATGTAAATTAACAAATCAGGTAGGACACAAGAGAGCTCAAAGTTTAAAATGGTTCCAGAGAAGTATAGATAAGCTTCTGTTTTTACCTCCTCCCCTACCTTCCTTTCTTGATCTAAGCTTGCCATAGTCACAGGCTAAATGGCAGGGCCAGTTAACAAAAGCAAGTTAAGTCACAAGTTGCATTTGGTTTACAATGGTTTCTGGAAGTACAGATAACCCCCAGCCCCCCCCCCCACACACATACATACATATAGATAAAGGAGTGACAGCAAGCATTTTCAGACTTCTCTTACCTTGTCCTAAGCTTGTGTTCACAAACCTCAAATAGTTGCTGTTTCTGCCCCCCAATCTTCCAAATTTGAGTAATATTCTTTCAGTAGTGTGTTCTTATATTAGTAATATCCTAATCTTCCATAACAATTCCCCCCTTTTTCTCTAAGCATGAATCTTCATATCTTTTTCTATTTCTAGTGAACCCTCCTGGTATTCCTGGAGTCTTATTGCTTTCAGATGTTAATAAACTTTGATTCACATAGAAATAACATTATTCTTTTAAAACACAGACTTCTCTTTCCCCTGCTGCTAGCAAGTCTAAGCTTCAACAATTCTGCACTACTGTGCTGTCAAAACTCTACCTGATTCTGTGAAACTACAATGTTTTTGTCGATAAAGCTCAGATCTCTCTTAATCTGGGTAGACAACTAGCAAAATATATAGCCAAATAGAAGGACAAGTGTCTGTCTCTGACCTTTAGAGCTTAACAGGATACAATCTGTTATCAAAAGCAGATAATTCAACCAGACATTGCAAACACCAATAGGACTGGGGACAGTGTCCATTTTCCTTGTATTACACATCAAAATCCTCAGATTTCTGTTCTGTATAGACTAGTCAGGCTAAAGCAGGGCTGAGGTCTCTTCCCCAGGGGCAGGTATCCTCCAGGGCTTGACTTCTAGGTTCCTGGTTATGTGTTGGCTGTTACAATTGGCTGAGGATGCTGTCTTCTAGACTCTGGTGTGACACTTTTATATCATTGTAAGTACAGGCCCAATTTCCTAGGGGTATGAGTCCCTTGTGTTACAAATTTAAGGGAATCCCCCTCAATGACAGAAGAATCTGGCCAACTCTGTAAGTCTAAGCAAAGAGATATTATTAAATAACTAGCATCACCAATACCAACAAGTTTGAACAGTCATAGCTCCAAATTGACTTAATGCTGAGCTCCATTGTTTCTTACAATATACCTCTTTCTTGGTAGGGCTTTATCCATTTCAGACCTAAGGCTGATTTCATGGAGCCATACATTTAAATCCTTGGTCCTCATAAACGCATGATCATTTTATAATATAAGTTCCATTTTGTCTAATCTTAGAAAGGCACAGAGTAAACATTCCCATAACTATCAGATTAACAAAACCAATAAGGTCAATTTCTGCAATTTGATTTAAAAGCAAACAGTGGCTGACTAATCAGGTTTGGGCAGAAGCAGAAGAAAGCATGGGTTACTGTAAGCCAGTATCAGACAAGAGAGCCTATGTATTTGAGTCTTTGTTGATATCATAATATTCTCTTACTGGGTGTTTAAGACCATGCAGGCATCCAGAATTAACAATATATTGTATTTTCAGAGGTCAAAAATGGCTATACAGGAGAGGCTCTTAGGGACCTGTGAGGAGCTCCATGACTCTCAACATTGTGACATCTGTTAGGATAAGTCAAGGCCGTGCTGACCATGTGGCATTCCCACTCTTGGGAAGCCTGCAGGATCCCTGATGTGACTCTCCTGTCACAGACATACTGACATGGAGTCTATCTCTGAGTCTTTGTGTCCTCCCTGATCAGGAAGTCAGACAACACCAGAGGCTAGGAGCTAGAGGTTTCCCCTCATCTCCTGTGGCTTTTGACCTGGGAGTAGGAACCAAAATATTAGTTATCCTTTGACTCCGATGTTTCCAATTGGCTTTGGCCTTTACCTGTGGTTATTAATCACTCAGTTTATACTCATTTGATTAGAAAAATGTAGTTAAATAAATACAGAACATATAGTTAACAAAGCAGATCTGATTAGAGAATAACACAAAGGTTTAAAATCATTCTGATCAATATTTGAGCTTAGTTGTCAGGTGACAGTTTAAGCCACTTCTGGAACATAGAAAGCAGATATAAGTATGTTGTCAGCTGTAATTACAGGCAGAGCCCGTTAGTATCCATAAAACAGTATCTTATAAATAACTTTATATCAATTGATTGGCCCAGAAATTACATAATAGGAAAAGTCAGCATAAAATCTTGGCATCTTTCTTTGACAACATCTCTGGATATTCTGTATTTATGCAGGTACCAATCATCCTGAAGAAACTAGAGTTTAAATCATTTCTCTCCAATAAGTTAACTTTGACTGAAACTATTTGGTTAACATAATTTAAAATAAAACAAAATTCAATCTTTGTTGACCTAAACCAGCCTGATTCCACCATATTTTACAGACATTTTGACTGGCATCAAGCAGTTTTATAAGCAAACAACTTAACCTTGGAACAACATCAAGGGAAGTTACCCACCCTGCGGGGGATCAGGCCTGCATTGACATCTTTTTTTTTTAAGTCTTAAATATATATTTATTGTCCATAATGAGTTACATTATTCAGTGGGCAAACAATGAGTTGTTATCCCCAATTCCCCAATGCCCCCCTCCCCATCCCCAATCAGCTGGATATCCTCCTCTGTGGGCCATCTGGATCAGTCCTTGTGGCAGCAGACCCTGGATAGCCTAGTACTCAGCCCGGACCTCCTGGCTCAAGTGTGTTGTTGCTGTAGGGTGCCATGCCTCTGGATAGTCTCCCCCACCACGGCTCTTACAATCTTTCCACCCCCTCTTCCGCTCAGTTTCTTGAGTCGTGGTGGATGAGTATTAAGGCTGCTTTAAGATTGTGAGTTTAGGGGTCTTTGTGTTGACGATCGTTGGTTTCTGTCTCACTGGCTTATCCTATGTAGATTGAAAGTCTGTGGCTGTGGGTCCCTCGTTCCTCCCGTCATTCTCTGTGGGGTTCCATATGGATCCTCCACGGTATGACTGTGGTGGCTCCTCTTTTGCCAGAATCTCAGGTAGCAGCCTACAGTCGGTTGGTAGGGTTAGATGGGCCCCAGCTCTCTCGCTGCATCCTGAAAAATACAAGCACAATCTCCATCGGAGAGTGTGATCAGTGTAGGTTAACAAATATACACATTTCTGGATTACCTAGATTCTATTTCTAGTAGCCTCCCTGTCAATTGCTCCCATAGTGCATCTTGTCTTGGGAGCCCAAGTGCATTGACATCTTATCCAGACTACCCTGAGGATCCTACCTTGTCTTATGGCCACTCCATACTCCTGTCTCTCTCTGCTGATAAGTGTCCCCAGTCCAAGTGATACAGGTTGCTGATAATTAATAATTGTAAGCAACAGAGAGAGAGAGAGAGAGAGAGAGAGAGAGAGAGTTTTGGAATCCTCCCTTTCCCCTCCTCCTACTCCGAGTTTGTGTCCTATAATGCCAAAGAATTGTATATAGGGACAGAATTAAAATTTAATTATATATTTATTTTAATTTAGTAAATTAGGAAAAGGGGAGTTGGATGGGGAAATTTCCCAGTCACCATGTGGGAAGTTATAGAGTTCTCTAGCTACCAGTGTGGGGAGAACACGTGTCCGAGAGTTAACAAAACTTATAGTATTTAGTTAAATAGCCCAAGAAAAGATAACAGAAAGCTCCCTTTATGAGAAAGAAAGATTCATGAGAGAAAAAGTCTGGAGCCTGCCCCCCCCAACCCAGCCATCAGCTGGAGTAGGGGTATAGGCCTTACCTCACTGAAGCCTGGGTCAGCAGTCTTTCTACTCCATTGCCATGTGGGGGAAGAGGGCCACTTTCTCTAGGGAAGCTAGTTTTAAGTCCTCCCCAGGTGAGTCAGAGAGACAGTTGATTGGTTCATATCTGACCAATCAGTTCTAGCACCTAGGTTGTAGCTCTAACTAGACACTTCCCACTCAGGGGGATTGATTGCCTCTGCAGAGAGGTCTGACCATCACACAAGGTTCTGCAGTCCTCTTTCTGGCCCCATGGAAAGGATTTTTAAACACCTAGTCTCCATTGGTCCTTGCTGAATTGGTGACATGACTGAGTCCTGCATTAGTAAAATTATCTTCACTGTCAACACACAGCTAAAATCACATATATGGGGCTGGAGTGATGGCTCAATGGTTAAGGTCCTTGTCTCCAGAGCCATTAGGGTTCAATTCCCCAGCACCCATGTAAAGCCTAAAGCACAAAGTGATTCATGCATCTGGAGTTCCTTTGCATTGGCTATAGGCCCTGGCACACCCATACTATACTCACTCTTTCTGTCTCTCTGTTTACAAATAAATAAAATATGAAAATAAAAAATGAATCATCATATAACACATAGAATGACAACAAAAGATTGTAGACTCCTGATATTACCATATTAACTATGTGCCATGAGGAGAACATAAGTAAGTGGCTTTTTAATTTTTTTTATTTTTGTTTTGAAAATATTTTTATTTGTGAGCAGAGCAAGAGAGAGGAAGAGAAAGTATGGGCACATCAGGGACTCTTTCTGCTGCAAACCAATTTAAGATGAATGCACCACTTTGTGCATCTGGCTTTTTGTGGGTACTGGGGAATTGAACCTAGGCCAGAGACATCTTTAATTACTGAGTCATCTCCCCAGCCCAGTGCTTAAGACAACAACAACAACAAAAGAATAGATTTAAAAAAAAACAGGGATGGCTTTTACTTTGCTTCTCATGATAAGACCTGAAGCAGGCTGACTTTGTAAAAATGTTTAGCTAGCTCACTTGCAGCAAAGGGTTTAGCCAGGGCCCTCTCTGCTGTGTCAGCCCAGGGTTATTAGCAACTAGCTATGGGGGGACTGCAGGGTAAGAGATCACATTTCAGAACAGGAAGTCAGGGAGGGACTGAGGCTTCACAATCCCTTTGAAGAAAACCCCAGTGACCACTCATTGGCCCCCACTCTAGCAAAGAAATGTTAAGGGACACAAGCCACATTCAAGCTACAGCAGATGTTAAAGGCAGAATCAAGTACTCCCCACACCCCCCACATGCCCTAAGCCTACGGTTCATTCGATAAAGGGTTATAAACAACCAGGAAAACAAGTGAAACTATAGAGTCAGTATCTCAGGAGATTAGTTTGTGAAGAAATAGAATTATCAAGAGAAAAATAATGTGTGTGGATGCACGCTATATTAGTATATATTTTTTAAATATTTTATTTATTCATTTTTCAAGTAGAGAGATACAGAGAGAGAGAGAGAGAGAGAGAGAGAGAGAGCACCAGGGCCACCACCTTGTGGGTCTGGCTTATGTGGTGTATTGGTCAATCTGTTTTTGCTGTGCCTCATGTTTTGCATTGTGAATGTTCTGTGCCATTATGGGTTTATTTTTGGTATTATGGCTCAGTTGAAAGCTGCGGGGACTTAAGAGTTAAGTTGAACATATTGTGTTTATATCTTGAAAGATTATTAGTTTGTGGGGGCCAGGGGCGGACTGTCATGGTTTGATACAGGTGTCCCCCACAAACAATTGAATGTGTTCTGATAGATTGATCCTCAGCTGATGGCAGTTTGGGTTTTACAACCTCGATGAAGCTGTGTTGTTGGGGGCAGGCTTATGGGGTTATAAGCCAGCTTCCCCTTGCCAGAATTTGGCACACCTTTCTGCCGCTGTTTGCAGTGCTGTGGCAGAGGTAATGTCCAGCCCTCTGCTCATGCCATCGTTTTCCCTGCCAGAATGGAGTCTCCCCTCGAGTCCATAAGCCAAATAAACCCATTCCTCCACAAGCCGCTTTTGCTTGGGTTCTCTCTGCGCAGCAACTAGAAAGCTGACTGCAACATGTGGGTACTGGGGAATTGAACTGGGGGCCTTAGGCACTGGAAGCAAGTGCCTTAACTGCTGAGCCATCTCTCCAGCCCTTAGTATATTTTTTAAATAGCACTTGAATTAGAGCTGACATTAATTACATTTGCACTATTAAGTAAAATGAAGCCACCAAGGGTAAAATAAATTTTCTAAAATATAATCAATATTAAATAAGCTTTAACATTAAAAATGAGGACTGGAGAGATGGCTCACTGGTTAAGGTGCTTGCCTTCAAAGCCTAATGATCCTGGTTCAATTCCCTAGGACCCACATAAAGTCTGATGCATAAAGTGGCTCATGCATCTGCAGTTCTTTGCAGTGGTTAGAGGGCTTGGCACATGCATTCTCTCACTCTCTCTCTCTCTCTCACTCTCATTGCAAATAAAATATTTTTTAAAATAATGAAGGTTAGTACACTAATGTGAATTTTTCAAATAAAAACAATACATTTATCATTTACCCATGTATTTTCTACCAGTGGTCCAGTGTTCATTTCAAAGGTGAGTTATCATGGAACAAGATGTGGTGGCTCACACTTTTCCAGCACTGGGGAGGCAGAGGCAGGAGGATCACTATAAATTCAAGGCCAACATGGTCAACATTGTGAATTCGAGACCAGCCATGACTACATAACAAGAAGAAATTTGAAGGTGCTGAGACCTGAGAAAATTTAATTGCATGATGTACATTATTGTGCGGGGGTAAAATAAAAAAGATACATGGAAGTTGCTATGGAAAATGTGTGATTGTTAGATTATTTTTTTTAATATATATTTATTGTCCATAATGAGTTACATTATTTAGTGGGCAAACCATGCGTTGTTATCCCGAATTCCCCGCTTCCCCCCTCCCCCTCCCTGATCAGTTGTATATCCTCCTTCGTGGGCTGTCTGTATTAGTCCTTGTGGCAAGGGATCCTGGATATCTTAGTACTCATCCCGGTCTTCCTGGCCCAAGTGTGTTGTTACTGATGGGTGCC
>PVHP010018654.1:0-32821 GCA_004024765.1 Zapus hudsonius
ATTATATTATTCTCAAAACACTATCTCCCCCTTTTCTACATTACAACTTCAGGCTCAAACACAGGAAGTCAGTCATCTGAAGTTCACACAGCTCACAAGTGATACAGCTTCCTATGTTTGTTTTTTTTTTATTCATTTGTTTTGTTTTGTGTTTTTAAGGTAGGTCTCACTCCAGCCCAGGCTGACCTGGAATTGTCTATGCAGTCTCAGCGTGGCCTTGAACTCACGGTAATCCTTCTACTTCTGCCTCCCGGGTGCTGGGAATCAAAGGTGAGCACCACTACTTCTGGCTTCTCCTATGTTTTTTGATTGGCTGGTGATGGCTGAGAAGAGGTGACCAGGTCTATTGGGAATGATGGTCCAGGGAAGCCATTTGAGCTGGTGGCTCCTCACAGATCCAGTGTTCTGATATTCCAGATGAAAAAAGTCAAGTCTAGTGAGGACCAAGGCTCGGTTCCAACAAGTTCATGGGTACGAAGAGTAACAGAAAAGACGTGAATGGGAAGAGGGTGTGGGGATCCAGGGCCAAGGTGCAGTGGATCTGGGTGTGTCTGGAGACCTGTGGGTCAATGGAAAGCTTGTGTTCTTTGCAGCTGAAATGACTTGACTTCCAAACTCACAATGTAGCCTCTGACTGGTTGTGTCTACTTGGGCAAATTTCTGCATCTTGCTGAGTTTTTCAGCTCCTGGGATTTGGGAAAGTGCGAGGGAACAGAAAGCATCTAGCACATAGACACACTCAGCAAATGGACTTATTCCTGCCTCTACCTGTCCCAAGAATGACCCCACGTTGGGCATGCTGATGCGTGGAAGCTGTCTTCACAGGACTGACCCTATACCAAAAGAAGCCCACTACCCCTGAGCTCTGTTGCTGTCCCCCCATCTTCTTCCCTGAGACCTGATTCTGATCAATTATTGAGTGTGTGTTTCATTTAATGAACGTTTCATCCCCAAGGATCCCTATGTGTCAGGTTCAGCCAATCCCAGTATTAGATTTCCCTTGCCAATGACAGCTTTGGGAAAGAAGAAAAACCATTAGGCAAAGTTCTGGAAAGATTTTCTTCCTTTGAATAAAAGTTTTATGTTAGAAACTTAACCCTTCCTACATTTAGAGATACGGTCATATGAAGGCATAATACTTGGACAGCAGCTGTTGTTGTGACCATGAGAGAAAAAGCCAATAACAACCAGAATATTGCTGACTCTAATATATATATATATATATATATATATATATATATACATATATATATATATATGTATATATATATATATAGTGTGTGTGTGTGTGTGTGTGTGTATGTATGTATGTATGTTGAGGTAGCCCAGGCTGACCCGGAATTCACTATGTAGTCCCAGGCTGACCTTGAACTCACAGTGATCCTCCTGCCTCTGCCTGGTGAGATCTGCTCCTCTTAACTGTAGTAGTTTCCTGTTATATTACAATTTCCACTGGCTGCCAAGTCTGAAAGAAATGTTAACAATCTGTTCTCGCAGTCCCTTGGCTATTCTTTCGCTTACTTCTCAAAGGTGGCTTAAGAAATCCACCAGGCAGTTATTGTTTTGTTTTGCATTAATTGTGCAACATTTCATTCTCACAAGCAAGAGACCAAAAGTAGCTTTGAGACCCACAGTGAATCCCCCCCCCCCCCATTCTCCTTGCATGCCTGACCCTCCTGGGTTCCTTGTTCATCTTATTCAGAATAATCACTGGCTGTCCCATGAACACATGATCCCCTGCATTCCCACTGTGAGCCTCTCCCGGACCCCTCTCCTCCTCCCACTCCCTGTCTCAATTCTAACCATTCCCTCTGGAAGCCTGCCCTCTCTTTTCCAGCCATTCCTGATTTTTCCTCGCCTTGATCTTGTATGGGAAATGATAAGTGGCTCTCAAACATATTTTGAGTCGCAGATCCTTTTGTTCAAAGGAAACTGTACTCAGAACTATACACAAATACAACTGATAAAGGTGGAGTTGCTCAGATGAAAGTTAGAGTGGGGAAGAGGGCACCTCATTTCTCTTCCCTCCCCCCACGTGCCCCTGGGAACTCTCAGACTTCAGAACTCTTGACCAAGACAGTGAAACTGAGCATCGAACAAAATAGAAATGCTTTATTAATGCCCAACTAACTGGATTCTCTCCCACACCCTCTTCCCTGGCTCTCTTGCCCATTTGGCAACGCTCTTTGGGAGCTGTCGTCCCATCAACAGAGCCCCATCCTGCATCTTCCTAATAGTATGCCTGCGCCTGGTTGCCGGATACCAGAAAGTCACTCACATTTGGGCTCCAGAGGCCACTGGATGAGGCTAAGCTTGACTTTCTTTCCTATACAGGCTCTGCTGATGAATGCCAATTTAGTGGTCCTGGTCTAGGACCTAACCTGCCTTGCCTCAGTTCACCCTTGTTGACAGTTAGAGGTGGCTTTGTTTTATGGTGTTTGTAAGCTGTTGGGATGTGTCTCTCAGTTCCTGCTCACACACACGTGTTGGGTAGTGCTGGGAGCACAGCTCAGTGCCAGCTTCAGAACCAGCATAGAAAGTCTCTAGTGAGCTACGTCTCTTACCCCAGGAGCTTGTGGGAGGCGAGAAAAAGATGCCTAAGAGGTGAGGTGGCTGCTGGCTCAGGGTGACTTGGTGCTGTAGGCTGAGCCTCATCAAAAATGCTTGGGACCAGAAGTGTTTTGAATTTCAGATGTTTTTTGGATTTGAGAAATTTGCATATGCATAATGAGATATGGGGGGTTGTAAAAACAAAATATAAACACAAAATTCATTTGTGTGGCTGGAGAGATGGCTCAGTAGGAGTGCTTGCCATACAAACATGAGGACCTGAATTTGGATCCCCAGAACCCATGTAAATTGTGGGCATGGTGGCACATGCCTGTAACCCCAGTGCTCAGGAGACAGATAAGAGATCCCAAGGCAAGCTAGCTTAGCAAAATCCTTGGGCTCTGGGTTCAGTGGGAGACCCTGTCTGATACACAAGTGTACCCACACCCATGTGAACACACATGCACATACATACACATGTAAACCATATACACATCCATGCACAGAACAAGAGAATTCATACTATACTCCTTCATATTATACTCCTTGTATGTAAATTTTGTTGTCAACCTGACCTGTTAGCAATCCACAGTAATCTTGAGTGTTGTGTAGTGGATTTCCTCCGAATTGAAGAGAGAAAGGAGGCTCCGGAGATTCAGGAAGTCATGTTAGCTAGAAACAAGCATCCTTTCCTGGGAGGGCAGTGTAGGAAGGAAATTCCAGAGACTTTGATTCAGGGAGTCAACAAGTCTGGGATAGGATTGCAAGACCCCTCCCTAAGGCTATACAAGGGGGAAGGAAATCTCTCTCCTCCCCCTGCCTTTTTTGCTGGTGTGAGTGTGTGGTGTTGGTGATAGCTTCTCTCTGTCTCTCTGTCTCTGTCTCTCTCTCTCCCTCCTTGGACCTGTGAAAGGGGACAGCCTCTTTTGCCATCATGAACTTCCCCTGGATCTGTAACTTCAATAAATTCCTTCCTCCCATAACTGTGCTTGGTTTGGAAGATCATCCCAGGGGCATATGGACATATGTATAACCTGAGGGCATTTTCACACGTTTTACCTGCAACTACATTTTGACTATGACCTGTCACATGAGGTCAGGTGTGGAATTTTCCACTGTGACATCTTGTTTGTGCTCCAAGTTTTAGATTTTGGATTCGAGATTTTCTGTCGGCATCCTGATCTGATGGGAGAATGTCCCTCTAAGACTATGGCTGGCGGAGTCTCAGCCTCTCAACTCGTGGTTAATTCATGGGTGGCAGAAACTTCAGTTCTCCTTGCTCTCCCTCTGTAGTGCCAACAGAAAAGAACAGTCAGCAGAAAACAATGACCCCTCCATAAAAACAAGCATTTATTTCATGTTGACATTCTGGGTTTCTTTTATTATGATTATTTTTGAGACAGGGTTTTGCTAAAAAGCCCAGGCTAGTGTCTAAGTCACTGTGTATAGTCCAGGCTGGCCTCAAACTTTCAGCAGGCAATCCTTCTTCTGCCTCAAGCCTCCAGAATGCTGGGATTACAGGTGTGAGCCATCACATTTATCTTGACATTCATTCATTCATTTTTCTACTTTGAGACAGATTCTCATATATCCTAGGCTGGCCTTGAACTTTCTTTGTAACTGAGGATGATGCTAAACTTCTGATCCTCCTATCTCCACCTCCCAGGTGCTGGGATTTCATGTTTGTACCATGACACTGGTTTATACGGTGCTAGAGATCAAACCCAGGGCCTCATGTATGGTAGACAAGCACTTTGCCGACTGAACTATATTCCCAGTCCCTTGGTATTCACTCTTGATCTTTATAATAACCGTGTGAGGAAACACTGTTAATTAGGAATCCATTCGTATGAGACATCTGAGATTCAGCATCCTAAACACTGAATTAAACAAACGTGTCTCAGCCTCTGGGTGGCCTGTAGGATGTAAACCTCCTGTGTGTTTGACCCTAGAAACCCCAAACTACACCTGCTGGCTGCTTATACAGATTGAAGGTCTAAGAGAAGGTACTCCCTATCTTTAAAAAATGTGTGTATATATGATTTCTATGTGTGTGCTTGCTCACGCATGCAGGTGTGTGTGTGGCAGTGAGAGGTCAACCTTGAGTGTTGGTCCCCATCTTCTGCCATGTTTTTAAGGCAGGGTCTCTCTTTTAATTCACCGCTCTATTCATGAGGCTAACTGGCCCACAAGCTTTGAAATTCTCCTTTTTTGTTTTCCCTTCGTGTTGTGGGTGTACTGGGATTACAGACATTTGTGCCACATGGGGCACTTTGTCCACCGAGTCATCTCTGCAGCCCCTGAAAAGACCCCCTTAAAACAACATTGGTTTCCAGTGAATCATGTGCTTCTGAGAAAAAGTGAATGGCCTTGGCCTTGAAGGGACATTTTCAATAGCTTATCATGGACTGAGAACATGTGTTCCCCTTGGGGTAGGACAAACACAACTTTACTAAGAAAAATCAAAAGTTAGGTTTTGGTCATGAGGCAGGGAGTCCCCTGCATCACCTCCAGCTTCATTAGCTTGACAATGACTTAGAATTGCTTGATAGTTGTCCCCAAGGCTGGAGGAAGAGACCCAGAGGCAGTGAGTAAGGAGGGAAGAAAAGCGAAGAGGGGCCTCAACTCTTATGGTTCAAACCTGAAGCCAACCCAAGTAAAAATCCAGCCTTTGGGCCTTGTCTCTCCTGTCATCTTGCAGATGCCTGATAACAGGGACTCAGGTGGGAGGCAGAAAGCTGTGTTTATTCCTGAAGTTACTTCTTCAGGGATGAGCTAAGACACCATAGGCCCATAGAGGAAGAGACAGGTAATTACCAATTGAAAAGATACAAGCACCTTTCTGATCTGCTATCTGCAGATTTTCATAAAAACCCTTACAGGGAAGACTATCACGCTTGAGGTTGAACCGCAAACACTATAGAAAAGATCCAGGATAAGGAAGGAATTCTTCCTGGAACGCCAACAGAGGCTGCTCTTTGCTGGAACATGAGCTAACTTTGTCCTACAATATTCCAAAGGAGTCCAGCCTTCATCTTGTCAACTGAGACTTTGTGGTGGTGCTAGAAAGAAGTCTTACATGCATCAGAGAAAGAGGGTAACCTGCCCGCCATGAAATACTATAAGGAGAATGAAAATTGCAAAATGAGTCCTTGAGATATCCTTCGGATGACTGTGGGGCTGGAGTTTTTATGGCCGGCCACTTTGACAGATATTGTGGCAAGCGTTGTCTGACTTACTAACAACAACAACAACAACAAAACCCTAAACAAACAAAAACAAGCAGCTATATGGTACGTTGGCAGGTGCAGAACAGGCGTGCAGGTGGGGTGCGGCTCTAAAGTGGTTGGTAAATGGTTACTGCTGAGGTCTGAACGTTCAGGTTCCCGCAAATCATGGCAGAAGCTGATACCCAGTGTGATAGTATTAAGTGGTGAGGCCTTTGGGAAGTGATCCATCCTCGAGCTGGACATGGAAATGCCCTCATCCAAGGGGTTGGCCCTTCCACCATGAGAGATGTGAAAAGAAAGCAAGCCCTCTCCACACTCTGAACTGGATGCTGCCTGGATCTTAGAATCTCAACCCAAGAACCAACCGTGAGTAATCAATTGTTCTTAGTAAATCACCTAGTCTGTGGCGTTTTGTTATAACAACCTGAACGGACAGAGATAGATGGTCACCAGAATGACGGGCTCATGCAGCAGGTGTCTTCTGATTTTGGGAAAGGTGAGGAAGTTGGACAGATGGATGTCTGGTGGAAAGACGTTCTGAGCAGCTGGAGCAGTGAAGGCAAAGGTCCCAGGACTTCTTCCTGAAGACGACAAGCTTCCTGAGAGCAGGGGTGTTTTTCTTCTCTCTGAACCCCCTCACTCTGCTCTCATGCTTAGCATGGATTTGGGGAAGGGTCTTTTTTTTTTTTCCAGGTAGGGTCTCACTCTAGCCCAGGCTGACCTGGAACTCACTGTGTAGTCTCAGGGTGGCCTTGAACTCATGGTGATCCTCCTACCTCTGCCTCCCGAGTGCTGGAATTAAAGGCTGCACCACCACGCCCAGCTGGGGAAGGGTCTTTGAAGAGTGTTTGCTGAGGGCAGGAACCTTCAGAGTTCTGGTGCTGAACCCAAGAGTAACTTAGCATACAGAAGTGTGCTGAAAATCTCTAACCCTCATGCAGATGACCCTAATTTAACTCAATGGGTCCAAAAAGACATGGAAATAAAATGGAGATTAATGGAGGACCAAGAAGGATGCTAATAGGAGAGGGAGGGGGGCAAGGCAGGATAATCAGGGGAAATAAGGTTAAAGTACGTTACATATATATGTATGTATGAAAATGTCCGAAATAGAAAAAAATAAATGTAGATAGATGGCCGGGCGTGGTGGTGCACGCCTTTAATCCCAGCACTCAGGAGGCAGAGGTAGGAGGATTGTTGTGAGTTCAAGGCCACCCTGAGACTATATAGTGAATTCCAGGTCAGCCTGGACTAGAGCGAGACCCTACCTCAAAAAGCCAAAAAAAAAAAATGTAGATAGAAAGAAAAGAAAATCTTTGGCCCCCACATGGAAAACTGCACGTGGCTCAGGCATCATTTTCTTTCTGGAGCTCAGAACCCGTATCTGATCTTCCCCCCACCCCATCTGTGCCTCCCAGTGGGTCCCTCCCACACGCCACATGTGGCCATCCTCTCCCTCGGAACCCCTATCACATCCCCCTTTGTGTCTGAGCCAAGCTAAACATATTTGGGGACTGTTGTGCTTTTTTCATATTTCCTCATGAGTCAGTCTCTCTGGCTTTTAAATCATTTCTCCCCTGTGAATGGTTGGCAAGAAGCAGAGGCCCAGTTCTCGGCTTAGAGACACAAATCCGTTTGGCACTCAGGCAAGAGCTGCAGCCAGATGGCCTCCCACCCACCTCTTCTGGAGGTTGGGGGTCCCTGGAGACTTTGGGTTGAAGCCACCTGCTGGGCCAAAGAGCGTCCTACCCTGACCAGAGCTGAAGAGGACTTCCTGCTGACTTAAACAAACAAACAAACAAACAAACAAACAAACAAACAAACTATGATCTATTGTATATTTCAAAACAGCTAGTCAAAAGGGTCTAAGGTGCTCCCCTTACAGAGAGCCATGAATGCTAGACAGAATGATTATTCAAATTTGATCATTATACTCTGCATACTTGTGTTGAAACATCACACTATATAATTATTGTGTGTTCATTAAAAATAAATAACACGTCACCTCCCTCCTCCACATTACTCACTCAGCGACTGTCTTCACAACCACCTTGGTGCCAGCATTGTGGCTACAGAAAGGATGGACACACATCCATATGCTCAAGTGTCACTTACCTCTTCTGTGGAGGTCACCGTAGTGGTGACTTTTGCTTCCAGGACAACGAGGCTCAGCAGCTACTGTTACCACAAAAGTATCCTGGCACCAATGCATTGGAAACCTACCTTATGAATGAGCTAGTTAAATGTTCCCATCATTTTTAATAAATCTTTGAGTTAATGTCCTGCTGGGAACAAAAAAAACCCAACAAAAACAAAGAAGAAAGAGAAAATAAAATCAATCTCAGGCAGGCTGGAGAGCCAGGGGTCTCGCTCTGTGGGCGGATGAGAAACTCAGACACGCAAACATGTGTTCAACACCTACTGTGTGCCTGATGGTTGGGACTCAGAGACAAATAAATATGGGAAAAATAAGGATGAAGATGTTCAAAGCGTTTTGAAAGTTCTGTTTAAAAATGTTGGCATGAGGGCAGGAACCTTCAGAGTTCTGGTGCTGAGCCCAAGAGTAACTTAGCATACAGAAGTGTGCTGAAAATCTCTAACCCTCATGCAGATGACCCTAATTTAACTCAATGGGTCCAAAAAGGCATGGAAATAAAATGGAGATTAATGGAGGACCAAGAAGGATGTTAATGGGAGAGGGAGGGGGGCAAGGCTGGATAATCGGGGGAAATAAGGTTAAAGTACGTTACATATATATGTATGTATGAAAATGTCCGAAATAGAAAAAAATAAATGTAGATAGATGGCCGGGCGTGGTGGTGCACGCTTTTAATCCCAGCACTCGGGAGGCAGAGGTAGGAGGATCACCATGATTTCAAGGCCACCCTGAGACTACATAGTGAATTCCAGGTCAGCCTGGACTAGAGCGAGACCTTACCTCGAAAAACCAAAAAAAAAAAAAAATGTAGATAGAAAGCATGAGTGTGTGTGTGTGTGTGTGTGTGTGTGTGTGTGTGTGTGTGGTGCATTTGTGGTGTATGCAATGTGCGCATACTCCTTGCCAGAGGAGAAAGTCGGGTGTCCTCCTCCATTGCCTCAAGACAGTGTCTTCCTGCTTCTGGAGCTCACTGTCTTCACTAAGGCCAAGGAATCTCTGCTCTCCACAGGACTGGAGACTATTAAAACCATGACCTATAAAACAGTTCTGGAATCTTCCACCACCAGCTACCATGGTGTTAAAAGTATCAGGCTTCACCCACCAGGACTCGGGGAACTGAGCGGAAGAGGGGACGGAAAGATTGTGAGAGCCCTGGTGGGGGAGATGATCCAGAGGCAGGGCACCCCTCAGTAACAACACACTTGGGCCAGGAGAACCAGGCTGAGTACTAGGCTATCCATGGTCCCCTGCCACAAGGACTGATCCAGACGGATCATGGAGGAGGATATCCAGCCGATTGGGGATGGGGAAGAGGGGCATTGGGGAACTAGGGATGACAACTCATCGTTTGTCCACTAAATAATGTAACTCATTATGGACAATTAAAAAAAAAAAAGAGTATCGGGCTTGCCTCCTCTGCAGTGGATTCTTTCAACATGAAGCTGTTCAGTACTCCTTGGAACTCAGCATGACCCATGATCATGTGCCCAGTTGCTGAGACCTTGACCTTGACCTGCTATGGACGATAGTAAGCAATATCTAATTAACTTGTGACACAGATCTCCAACTCTTGATCACTGGGGAGTAATTGCTCCAACAAGCCAATCTTTCTGGAAATGTGTCCCGAGGCCATTGAGGTGATGTGTACGTGACTTGTGGCTACAGAAAGGTCCTTGGTGCCTTATGTATTTCACCTTCAGCTTTTTCTGATCTTGGGTCTTTTTTTATATTCTGGAGAGCTGGAAACTTTGCAAAATATTTTTATTAATTTATCTGTGAGGAGAGAAAGAGAAAGAGAGAAACAATGGGTGTGTCAGGACCTCTTGCCACTGCAAATGAACTCCGGATGCATGTGTTACTTTGAACCTGGGCAGGTAGGCTTTGCAAGGAAGTGCCTTTAACCGCTGAGCCATCTCTCCAGCCCAAGGCTGGAAACTTAAAAGAGAAAGGTATGTTGTAGGTATGTACAGTGTTTGCACACGTGCGTTATGCAGATGTGTGCACCATCGATGCACATGTAGGGGCTAAAAGAGGTCATCAGGTGCCTCTTCCCTCACTCCTTCACATGTTTCCTTGAGATGCAGTCTTCCTCTGAGCCCAAAGCTGCCATTTTCATTCAGAACGGCTGACCTGTGAACCCTAGTGAGTCTCTGTTCGCCACAGGTCTGTGTGTGGCTGTGTCCAGGTGTGGTTGCTGGGGAATTAAATTCAGAGCAAACCGGACCCTTTAAGATCCTCATGGATGTGTAGCAAGCACTGTGACTGACCGAGTCATCTCCCCAGTCCCAAGAATTACCCCCCCAAATGCCCCAATGACCAAAGGCTCCAAATGTCCTTTATAGGTTCCCAGACAGGCAACCTGTATGATGTAGGGCTGGGTGTCCAGGTCAGGGTTGAAAAATCTCTGAATTTTCTTCTTTTTATAAGTGTGTGTGTGTGTGTGTGTGTGTGTGTGTGTGTGTGTGTCGTATGTGTGCTGTTTGCACATACATGTGCCTATGCATACAAGTGTGGAGGCTAGAGGAGGGCACCGGGTATCTTTTCTGTCCCTCTTCTGCCTTATTTCCTCGAGAAAACATCTGCCATTGAACCTGGAGCTGCTGGGGCTTTGGGGTTTTTTTTTTGGTCATAGTAGCTAATCAGGGAGTCCCAGTAACAGCCTTGTCTTTGATCCCATCAGCGCTGGGATTACAGGCAAGCATGACCACGTCCATCTTTTTCACATGGGCATTGAGCTCAGGACCCCATGCTTGTGCAGGAAACACTCTTATCTGCTGAACCATCTCCCTAGGGCCTTATCTATGCCTAGGGCCTTCACCTGTTAGATAAGGCTCTTGACTGTTTTCCTGCTTGACCCCAGGGCTGCTGGGAGAACAGCTGAGCAGGAACTGGAGCTCCCTGAAGGGTGCAGGTGGTGCCCAGTCCTTGTAGGGCAGAGGACCTCAGCAGCAGATTATCAGTCATGTGGACTTGAAGCCTAGGGGAGGAGGACACGGTCTGCCATGCAGGGTCACACAGGTGTTGTATTCAGGTGACATGGAATGACCAAACAGGACTGGGGAGGGGCAGGCTTTATAGCATCTGGAGGGTGAGGTGCCCTGGTTCCCATGAGAGGGTGTGATCAGCTTGTTTGTATAACTGCATGGGCTGGCAGACTAAAACCCCCTCCTGGGGGATAAGCAGGGATGGTACCCTCAACTCGTAGGGTCATCGGGCCTTATGCATGGGAGCTGTGCGGGGAGGTCACCTTTACTTAGGCTACTCAGCACATTCCCAATGGTACTAGATGTCACACTGCCTGTGATTCTCAGGGCTGTGCCAAGGCAGGCCATTGGAGACACTCTGCCAGGCTATTTATCTGTCCTCTTTGCTGCCAATATGTGCTCATCTCTGGAAATGACACTGGGTCAGGTCTCATTGCCACACATTCTAAGGCCCTGTTGAAATTCATGGATTGCATGGAATCCGGGGTGCTTCCTCTTGCCAGGGCCGGGCAATCTCTTCATGGCACAGGCTTTCTCAAGAGGAGGCTGGTGATAACCATGGGTGACAGGTACATCATGATCGACTCGAACTTCTCTTAATTTTTAAAAAACTTATTTGAGAATGAGACATAAAGAGGCAGACAGACAAAGAGCGAGGATGGGCATAACCAGGGCCTCTTGGCATTGCAAATGAACTCCAGATGCATGTGATACTTTGTGCATTTGGCTTTACATGGGTACCGGGGAATCAAACACAGGCCATCAGGTCCTACAAGCAAGTGCCTTTAACTGCTGAGCTATCTCTACAGCCCAACTCAAACTTCTTGATGAAACACAGCTGTTCCAAAGCCATCGTTACCTCTCTCCTGATGGTGGACCCGCAGACCTGTGTCTAAGGGTCCACCTTAGTGCACTCAGCCCTCCAGAGTATAGTGGTCCTGGCTCTCTCTAGCCTTGGAGGGTGCAGGTGGTCATGACACCCAGAAATTCTTGCCATTGTTTTCTGTACAGCACGCTGGGTGGCCAAAGTGCGTCCATGTTGGTGGAAGTTGGGGAGAGCAGCTGTGCCAAGAAGGGTCATGGCTCTGAGTGAATTCAAGAAGTCTACTGCTCTTGGGAGCACTGGTGGCTGATGTCCCCCTGTGTATGTAATGTCACCTTATTTGGTTCCTGAAGGGACAGAAAACTCAGAAGTCCTGCACAAGAAGACAGTGACTACTAGGGAGATTCAAACCTCATCAAAGCGCTGAAAATAAGTGACTATTGAGGGCTCGGTACACACACAAAATCTCTCTCCCTCCAAGGCTCAGGGAACATTGCAGAACAGGAGACAAAAAGACTAGCAGAGCCAGAAAATGGGAAGGAGAGCTTCGGGATGCTGTCTTTTGGACAGGAAGTGCCCCTTGCATTCAGGACCTCAGTCACTGTTGTTACCTGGGACCATCAACATCCCATCATGGACAGTGGGGGAGGGGCAAAGAAAAGACATCAAAATAGAAGAGGGATTAGTTGGATAAAAGTTCAGTGAAAGAGAGATGGGGAAGGAGGGATAAAAGAAAGTAATGGAAGGGGTTTATGATCAAAACACATTATGTACATGTATGAACATTGTCAATAAAAAAAGTCCTTCACAAATACCCACACAGCATGGAAAGGATTCAAGGCATTTATGATATGCACGGGGAGAAGGGCAGATTGGAATAGCAGCTTTAATGGACTCTTTCTGTTTAACATGAGAAGAGGGGCTTTCAGGAGTCTCCACACACGTGAGCTAGCTTATGCCAGGAGAAAGGATTTCTTCTAAGGATACAGGGCTGTCTTAGAAATGGAAGACAGGGTCAGCATTGTTCTAGCAATTTATTGCAGCAGAATGAACCAAACTTTGTGGTGTTAAATGTCACCAAATCATTTATTGTCCTTAGATATGTAATCTGCATGGGGCTCACTGGGGGTTGGGGGCTTCAGGCTTTGTGCACACACACACACACACACAAACACACACACACACACACACACACACGTGTATTTGTTTATCAGGGATGTAGGTCCTCAGGTGCCATCCACCTTTTTTGATAAAGTCTCTCACTAGTTGGTAACTTGTCAAGTGGGGGAGACTGGCTGGCCAGCAAGTTCTAAGGGTCCTCTTGTCCCCACCTCCCCAGGGCTGGGCTTACAAGCGTATGCTAGAAGGCCCAGCTTCTCTTACATGGGTTCTGGAAACTGAACTGAAGTCCTCGTGTATGCTCAGCAAGTAGTTTGCTGACTGAGTTGTCTCACCAGGACAGAGACTGGAGGAGCTACCTTCAAGCTGGCACACTCCCTTAGGTGGCAGGTGGGTGTTGGGTGTCCACTGGTTAATGAGGGTCTCTGTTCCTCTCCGCTTGGGCCCCTCCATGTATCCTGTGCTTCCTTGGAGGATGGTGGTCAAATGAGTATCTCAAGAGATAGAACTACATGAAAGCTCTATTATCATCTATGACCAAGTCACTTCTGCCCCATTCTAGTAGTGCACCCATGAATCTGAGGGGAGAAGATACAGACTCTATGTCTTGATGGAGCAGCAAGGTTCTAGGAAATATGGTTAGTGTGCCGGCAAGTCCCAGTTCCATAAAGTTAATGTATGGGTCTGATGGCCTGGGTTGGATTCCCCACATTGCTCATGCCTCAGATAGTTTGGAAGCATCTGTGGTGAGGCTCACTCTCTGTCTGGTCTCTTGCTTCCATTTCCCTTGACTGTCCAGTTCATTCTCTTTCTTTGTAGACTGGCCTTGTATGCTCTTTGGTTCTCTGGGGCAGCTCCTAGCTCATGAGGGCTGGTTTTTGCTTGGAGGGACACTGTTTCATGAGCTCAGGGGAGAGAGAGAAAGAGAGAGAGAGAGAGAGAGAGAGAGAGAGAGAGAGAGAGAGAGAGAGAGAGAGAGAGAGAGAGCAAGCTAGATTGGCTAAGATCTAAGTCAGGAGTCTATTCCAGACCAATCAGCTACAGTCAGGGTCATTGTCATGAAGTGGAAATTGGGCATATGAGGAGCATGTCTGTGGAGATGCAGGCTTTGGGTGGGTGGGTGTCCGTGCTGGACAGTCTCTGGAAGCAGTGCATTGGACCTTCCTCCAGTGACTCATGAAGGAGTGCTTTGATATGGGCAGAGCAGAGATGTTGGGGTTTTTTTCTTTTTCTTTCTTTCTTTTTTTTTTTTTATGGAGAGAGCATATGCTGTTCTTTGCCCTTAAGAGATCAAACAGGAAGAAATGGCCTTAATTAAAATAGAAGAATCTTTGACTAGAGTTTGATGGATCTGGGTGAGACCATCTGGTGTGCCCCTTCTGTCTTCAGTCAAGTGAAATAGTTATATCCTCACAGGAGAACACTGAGCCATAATTAGCAAGTGGCAGAGAAAGGGGGCATAAAACAAGCTCCCTTGATTCCTGGTATGTTCACCCCCCCCCCACTTTCCATGGTCAACTTCCTTGGAATTTTGAACAGGTAACAGTATGAGGACAACACTCGTTGAGCTGTGGCAGAGCATTTATCTAGCATGAGAAAAAACTTGGTTTTAACTCAGCATAGCAAGTAAGAAAAAAGAAAAAAACAGAAAGAGAATAATAGCTAATAAGGCACATGCTATAAACATGCCCTCTGCTTTAACCTAATGAGGCTGCTGTAATTATTATCTCTCCTGGATGGATGAGAGTTGAAACCCCTCACTCAAGGTCACTGTTAATGAGCAGAAGAACTAAACTTGAACCCAGTCCCGCCTCTTGAATTTTACGTTTGACCTTTATATCACTGACATTTTTTTGACAGCACTTTCCTGACATATAAAATAACTTGGCTCATAGCTATTCTTGAGAGATCAGAGTTGTTATTGTTCCTAAATCACATGACTTATTCCAGCTTAGATGATTGGGCCAGAGAAGAATACCTGACCTAAGACCAGCCTGTTCATTGGCTGACTGCTAGCTGATGGCAGGTCTGGCCTGAAACTTTCCCAGCATGGATAATGGAAGCCTGGTGGGGTCAGGTCCCTTCTGGTCTCCTTCTGTGGAATTTGAACTAGAGGTGAAATTGAGGGTCATACAGAAGGGGAGACAGAATCACAGACATAACTAAGTGCTACAGGAGATACAGGGGGACTTGGTCTTATATAACCTGGGCCTTGGACTTCCTTTTGGTTTCTGAATTCCATTCCATTTCCAGACAGCCTGGGTTGGGGCTGTTCTAGGTTCCTGTGGGGATGCTTTCTCTCACAGACCCAAGTTCCTCTGAGTGAGTAAGTCCCTCTTATTTAAGCAAGCCTGAGTCCTTGTCAGTCAAAGGCAGTTAGGGTGGGAACAGATGAAGACTTGATTGTTGAAGGAGAATAAAAGCAATTTAGGGAGGAAATGTATAAGATTACCATTCCTGGGGAGAGTTGTCTGCATGTCTATCCATATACATTGATTTTCAAAAATATCTATCTATCTATCTATCTATCTATCTATCTATATCTATATCTATCTATCTATCTATCTATCTATATCTATATCTATATCTATATCTATATCTATATCTATATCTATATATATATATATATATATATATATATTGGATAAATTTCAGTCCCTGTGAGTGCTCAATGAAGTATAACTAGTCATATTTGTCAAGGATGTCTAGGTTCTATGTGACAGAAAGTCAAACAAGCAGAGAGAGAGAGAGAGAGAGAGAGAGAGAGAGAGAGTAAAGAATTAAAGAAATCAGTCTATTTTGGTCTGCTTAAGACATGGCAGTGTATCTGGCTCAGTGGAGTGGTGGCTACTAAGCAAGCTGACTCCTGAAACTACAATCGTAAAATGGGGTAAGAAATCCCAAAGTAGGGTTGGGGAGATGGCTCAGTCCTTAAAGTTCTTGCTGCACAAGTACAGAGACCCCCATGACAATGCTTGGCATGACAGCCCAGGGGAGGTGGACACAGAGGATCCCTAGGACCTGCTGGCTAGCTAGTGAAGGCCAATCAGTGCGTTCTAGACTCAGTGAGAAACCTGTCTCAAAAATACAGTCGAGAGTGACTGACCGAAGAAAACACCCATGTTGACCTTGGCCTCCACAAGCAGGCGTACCCACACACATACAAACATGCACCCACACATGCATGCACACCACACACAAAGTCCAAAGAGGATACATGTGACGCATTGTTATCAGGACAACTTGCTTCATGTCACTTTAACAAGAAAACAAGCCCCGAAGACCCACAGCTTGCAAGCAGCTTATGTGCCTAGAAGTGACGTCTGTATATCCCCCTCTTGAAGGGAATTAAGAATTTACTTCGGTTCTCTCTCTCTCTGTCTTTCAAAAAGATATCTTTAAAAAAATCAGAGATTAAAGTCCAGTCTTGGAGAAAGGCCAGGGGCTGGAGGATGGCTAGGCATGAGTTGTCTAAAAATAGAGTGGAGTCTGATTAATGAATATCTTGAAGACAGATCAAACCCAGAGGGTGTATGACAAGGCTGGCATGCTCTCCCTGGGGACTTCATGCTCTTTCAGAGAATTGCTCAAAACTGGAGTTACCCAAGAGTTTGGCCAGAGTTCTCTGTCATGGGTGATGTCCAGCTACAGACGATGGGGTGTGGAGGGCTGGCTAGTTTCTGTCTTGTCAGTGCCTAGAAGTAACTGTCCTCACCCTCCAGAGTCCCCTTTAAGGTCAGGACAGAGCTGAGTGGGGCTTCTCTGGACCAATACTGGAAACCCATCCTGTGTATGCTTAGACTAGAGGTTGGACATGGGTGCCCCAGACAGCGGGACATCAGAGTACTGAGCATCTTTGATTGAGTACTACCCTTGTGATAAGCCCATGAGATGAACATTTCTTAGCTGCAGGCTAAAATCTAAAATAGGAGACTGGAGATAGTTGATAGTTTACAAGTGGTCACAGAGTTCACGAATGGAGAACTGAGATTTAAACCCCGACACTGAGTTTCTTTCCTCTTATCCACATTTCTCTCATCTGTCCCCATGATTACCCTGACTCTGGTTCCTTTCCTATTACCCACATTTCCCTCATGTCTTCCCACAGTTACCCTGGTCATGGATATTACCTTAATTCTTGTTTTTCACTGGAATTAGAAACGTCTAACCACAAGATATGAGGGGATCTTGCGTTGCCAGGTCCTGCAACCCCATGTGCTCCGTGACCTATCCACTCTGGACTTGTTTCTTCATCTGTGAAAGTGGCAGAGTCCTTACTCTGCCTGTTTGTAGCTGTTTTGTATTGTTGCGTGTGCATGTGATATGCATGTGTGTGTGTTCACAGGGGTGTGGGCATACATGTGGGTGAGTACACAAGCACGTGTGTGAGAGCTTGTGTGTCTTCCTTGATTGCTCTCCTCCGTATTGATAGAGCCAGGGTCTCTCACTTGAACCCACAGCTTGCTAACTTGGTTGGTCTCATTAACCAGCAAGCCTTCAAGATCCAATCCTGTCTCCATATCCCAAGCTAGAATTGCAGGTGGGTTACCACAGCCACCCAGCATTTACATGGGAGCTGGGGATTTAAACTCAGGTCCTCACACTTGCATGGTTTTACTGCCTGAGCCATTTACCCAGACTCCAGTAAATTATTCGTGAGCTGCTTGCACATGCTAGGCTTTGTACTGGTCACTATATTTTTTTTTCTTCTATTTTTAAAAAAATATCTATTTGCTTATTTGTCTGTGAGAAAGAGAATGAGGGCTGGAGAGACGGCTTAGCAGTTTAGGCGCTTGCCTGCAATGCCTAACTACCTGGGTTCAATTCCCCAGTACCCACATAAAGCTAGATGCACAAAGTGGCACATGCATCTGGAGTTCATGTGCAGTGGCTGGAGGCCCTGGTGTGTCCATTCTCTTCTCTCTGTCTCTCTCTGCTTGCAAATAAATACACTATTAAAAAAAGAGAGAGATAGAATGAGAATAGACACACCAGGATCACTTACTGCTGCAAACAAACTCCAGATACATGTACCACTTTGTGTATCTGGTTTTACATGGGTCCTGGGGAATCAAACCCAGACTGGCAGGCTTTACAAGCAAGCACCTTTAATGGCTGAGCCATCTCCACAGCCCTCTTCTATTTTAAGTCTCATGTAGCCCAGGCTGGCCTTGAATTCACTAAGTAGCTTTCAATGGCCTTGAACTCCTGATCTTCCTATCTGAATTACAGGTGTGCCACCGCACCCAGCTTAAATTTTCTGATGTAATCCTCCAAGAATATTTGGACACCAGGAACTCACCCTAGGTCACCCAGAGGGCCCAGTCGAAGCAAAGTCAGAATTCAAACACAAGTCTTTGGTGCCAAAGCCCCTCCTAGCTTTCCTCCATTTGACAATACAAAGCTCACGTGAGGTGATGGGTCTGAAAGTTTCAGTGATTTCTTTGGGGACTTGGGTGTTCCAAGTGTCAACACTATAACTTCTGGGTATTCTCTTTCAACAAAATGCTAAGGGGAGGTTTTTATGGACGAAAAGATATGGGACCATAGACTGACACACACTGTAGCCACTGAGCTGCTAGAGAGAAGACCAAGGTTTCACTAGGCTCTGCAACCTTCTCTTTCTCGCCTTGTTGGACCTGGATGGATAAGGCAGCCTGGGATCGGTCTCTAGGCTGCCCACAACCACCGCAGAGGTTTGCAGCCTTCCTTTCTCTCGTGACATAGATGGTTGTTTTCTGGTTATTATCTACTTCTACCTCCAAGTTTCTATTCAGAAGCTTCAACTGCAGAGAGAATTCACTTTGTCTCTCAAGGACACAAAACCTGGAATAGTCTCTGATAATAAATACCTTTACATTTTTATTTATTTTGCCAGGGATCAATAGCTTCCAGGGCACTTTCAAAGAGAGCCAGGACACTGTGTTGACATTGTAAAGCATGTAATTCTGAGCAAAGTCAGAAGGAAGCTAGAGAGAACACCAACGCTTGGATGGATGGAACGGTTTCCAGACCCTTGCTGTGTGGGGCAACTGAGAACAGAGTGAACAGAGGAGGCAAGTCCAGACCCCAGGACTCAGGGGGAGAGAAGGACCTTTTCCCGCTAATTCTTAGAGAAGCTGGGTGGCTGGGATGTAGGTGGGCGACATATGGAGGGTTGCAGCCGACATACAGAGGGTCACTGCTGGTGTCTCAAGCAGGTCCAGGTGTGGCTGGTGAGCCCTGAATGTCAGAATTGCTGTCACAACTGGCCTGAGCTTAGAGGCTTCCAAACAAGACGAGTTGTGCCCTTCTTCCCCATAGAGCTTCAGAAAATGAGGGAGGCAGACAGGAAGCTGACACCAGTCATCCATGGGTTGTCTGTGGGTCTCATCCTGCACCCAGTTTAATCTGATTTCAGCCTCTAGTACTGTCTTTACACCGGGTGGTCCTCTAACTAGCTGGATGTGGTAGGAGGGGCTGCTGGGAGGAAGGGGCACACTACTGTCAGAATTTTCTCCTTCCTGGCTGCTTGGAAACCTTTCCTGAGCCATGATGTGGTCCTGACGGGCATGGACTGGGGAACCAGGCATGCCTGGTTTACATCTTTTCCCCAGGCAAGTTCTTTGTTCCCTATGTTCGTTACCATTTTCTGTGCCACACATGAAATATACAGACTAAGAATTACATTGAGCTGGGCTCAGTAGGTAAAAGTACTTACCATGCGAGCTTGAGGACCTGAGTTCAGATCTATGAGAATTTGAATGTATGTCCCCCAATAGACTCAGGTGTTTAAAACTTGGATTTCCAGCTGCCCGGCTGGAGGGGGTGTCACTGGGGGGCAGATCCTTGAGTTTAGCCGAAGGTGTGCTTGGGGGCTGGTCTAATTTCCAGCCTAAAGGTGTGCAGAGTTGTTTGAGCTCTGCTTGGGTCCCTGCTGTTTGCAGTGGGTCTTGTGCTTGCTTGTGGTGCTGGCTGGCAGGTGGGGGTTTTCTCTCTGCTTGGATCTATGAAAGGGAACCAGATTCTTCTGCCATTAAAGAACTTCCCCTGGATCTGTAAGCCTGAAATAAATCCCATTCCTCCCATAAACTGTGTCTGTTTGGAAGTTCATCCCAGTAACATGGAAGCTGACTATAAGATCAAAGGCATGGTGTCATATACTTATAATCCAAGCTAGGGAGACAGAGGCAGGAAGATCCCCTGGGCTTGCTGGTTAGTTTGGTTAGCCAAATCAGTGACCCCCCACATTGACCTCTGTGCAGACCCCACATTGACATGTGCATACACACATATGAATATTCACATCTATATTGCACACACATGGACAAGCAAAAAAAATTACTGCCTCATAGTTTCTGCGGGTCAGGAATTTGGGATGGTTCCCCTGGGTAAGAATGGCTGCAATCTGTCATGAGTTTGTGATTAAGATATTGGCTGGAAGTGGAGGACCTGCTTCCTTTGATCACTGTGGGTAAATCACTGGCCACTGACAAGAGGCCTTATTTCTTCATCACATGAACCCTCCTGAAGGGCAGTGTGAGTGTCCTTGCATCACAGTTGGCCATCTCTGAGGGCACAGTGGAAGTTCCTTTATCATCCGGCCTCAGTGTTGACACTCATTTTCACTGGTCCCTAGTTGATGTGAGCAAAAGGTACACAAATGCCACGGGGGGGGGGGGGGCTGAGGAACATTGGAGACCACCTGAGAAGCTGGCTACCTCCTCTTCTTTGGTTTTTGGTTTTCTCCAGTGGGGGGGGGGGGAAGCATTGGACCTCTTTGTTGTATTGTGAGAGGAGGTGAAAATGTAAACAAGATCCTCCGACATAGTTCCCAATGCAGAATAAATATTCAACAAAGTTATCATTCTCCAGTAGTGTTATTAGTAAAAAAAAAAAATTAGCCTTTGGCAATAACAGTGTCATAGTCAGCCACACGCTGCTGGGATGAACCTTCAAACCAGGCACAGTTTATGGAAGGAAAGGATTTATTGAAGCTACAGATCCAGAGGAAGTTCCATAATGGCAAAAGAGGCTGGCCCCTTTTTCACAGTCCAAGCAGAGAGAGAAACCATCACCAGCACCACACACACAATGGCAAACAGGCAGGGAGGGGATGGGGGCATGGGGAGGTGGGTGCGTGGGGGAGAGAAATCCCCCCCTTTATATAGCCTTAGGGTGGGGTCTTGCAAACTATCCCAGATTTGTTGACTTCATGGGTCTCTGGATTTTCCTTCCTGTACTGCCCTCCCAGGAAAGGAGGTCTGTTTCTAGCTCCCCTGAGCTTCCTTATATTCTGTCCCCTACTGAGAGGGCTTTTTGTGATTACTGATTACTAAATCACTCAAGATTACTAAAAAGATCAAATTGGCAACAAAAACTTAACCATCACAGATAGAGACTGGTTACAAAGTTGCAATCACTTGTATAAGCACTTTACCTTTACTTGCATATTTATTCTCCTTAATAATCCTAAAAGGTATAGACTATTGTTGCTTTTTTGGTTTTTCACTATGTTTTTTTACTATGTTTTCTCCGGGTGGCCGCAAACTCCCTCCAGGCCATCCTCCTACCTTTGCCTCCCTAATGCTAAGATTAAAGGTGCATGCCACCACACCTGACTTTTATTTTTTTTAATGTTTTCTTTCGGGCTGGAGAGATGGCTCAGAGGATAAGGCACTTGCCTCTGGTGCCTAAGGCTCTGGGTTCAATTCTCCAGGACCCACATAAGCCAGACCCACAAGGTGGTGGCCCTAGTGTATTCTCTCTCTCTCTCTCTCTCTCTCTCCTTGAAAATGAATAAATAAAATTTAAAAAAAAAATGTTTTCTTTCTTCTCTCTTTCTTTCTTTCTCTCTTCCTTCTTGTCTTTCTCTCTCTTTTTTCTCTCTTTCCTTCTGTCTTCCTTTCTTCTCTCTCTTTCTCTTTCTTCTCTTTTTCTTTCTCCCTCCCTCCCTTCCTTCCTTCCTTCCTTCCTTCCTTCCTTCCTTCCTTCCTTCCTTCCTTCCTTCCTTCCTTCCTTCCTTTCTTTCTTTCTTTCTTTCTTTCTTTCTTTCTTTCTTTCTTTCTTTCTTTCTTTCTTTCTCTCTCTCTCTTCCTTCCTTCCTTTCTCTCTTTCCTTCTGTCTTCCTTTCTTCTCTTTCTCTTTCTCTTCCTTCCTTTCTTTCTTTCTCTCTTTTCTCTCTCTTTCCTTCTGTCTTCTTTCTTCTCTCTTTCTTTCTTCTCTCTTTCTTTCTTTCTTTCTTTCTTTCTTTCTTCTTTCTTTTGTGTGTATAGGCACATGTGTCACGGCAGGTATGGGGAGGCTAGAGGACCACATTGATATTTCTGTGCTCCACCTTCCTTGAGATGGAGATTTTTGCCCCTTAAAAAGAACTGTCAGACTGCAAACAAATGGTCAGGCCTGCTGGCCTGTGAGCCCGTTGTCATAAGCATCACTTTGCATCCAGCCTCCCCATGGGTACTGAGGAATCCAACCTGGGTAGCAGACTTTGCCTTAAAGCCACCAAACCATCTCCCTGTTCCCAATGTGTCCATTTTGCAATAGGAAACTGAGGCCCGTCGGATAGTGAGTTTGGAGGTATGATGTCAACTCTGCCAAACTCATTGTACAGCAAGTCTGAGAGGCTCCTCCACTGAGAAGCCTTTATGGACACTCCCCTTCCCAGGCATCACTAATCGCTCTCTTCTCCCCGCTGTATAAACCTGGATGGAGACATGAACTGTCATGGAAACATCTGGTTGCCCACTTCCTCACTTTGGGACCCTGGCAAGTATCTGCCCCTCTGATCCTCAGACTTGTATGGGTTGAATCAGAAATGCCCCTGTGTGAAGGCTTGTCAGCTGATGGGCTTTGGGAATGAATGGGTCAGGAGGGCTCTGGCTTACATAATGAGTTAATGGCTTCATGGATTCATAATATGACATTATTATTGGAAAGTGGGGTCTAGATAAAGGAGATAGGTATAGGTCACTGTGCAGGTGTGGGGGGTGAGCCCTACAAAGATATATGTGGTCCCTTGTCCCTCCCTTGTCACTGCTTCCTGTCTGCCATGAGGTGAGCCCACTCGGCTCAGTCACACGCTTCTGCTGTGAGGCTCTGCCTATGGACTCTGACCCCTGACATCATCAGCCAGGCTTTCAAAATTATTTATTTATTTATTTTCAAGCAGACATGGAGATAGAAGAGGAACAGAGGAAATGGGAGTGCCAGGGCCTCCAGCCACTGCAAATGAACTTCCGATGCATACGCCACTTTGAGCATCTGGCTTTACGTGGGTATTGGGGAATCAAACCCAGGTCCTTGGGCTTTGCAGGCAAGCACCTTAACCTCTGAGCCATCTCTCCAGTCCCTATCAGCCAAGTATTTTTGCCACAGTGTCCAAAAATAACCCATTCAGACTCCTTGTCTATGAAGTAGACATGAGCCATGTCCCAGAGCTGTTGAAAACATACCTGAAACCTCCCTTCAAATGAAAACACCCAAGGGGCTCAGCCCACGTATGTCCAGTGGTAGTCCACTTCTGTCAGCTTGTTCTATTTGTAGTAACAAGATCTTTGCTGATTTCTAGACATTTAGTGATAGGGATCCAATGAAATTAAAAACTCACTCACAGCCTAGGACTTGCAACTTGCTTTTGGGGCAGATTGCTTGACCAGCTGGGTGAAGGAAAGGGAAGGAGGGATGAGAGGGACCCTGAACCAAGTTTCTGGAATTCTGGGTTGGTTTGTGGATGGGGATCCCCTCAAGCAAGAGAGCAAGGCAAAGGTTGTTGTAAAGTCTGTGTGCAGCCCTCTTGCTGTTCAACGTCTGCTACTCCATAGACTAGGAGCCACTGGGGTCATTTCTCACTCCCTAACCTTCTTAGCATGGTCTGACTTGATGATGTCAGACCAGGAGCCTGCTCTCTGGAGTCAGCCAGGGAAAAATCTCTAAACGTAGTTGGCCACATCATCTGAACAAAGATGCAAGGTTAATTCAACGTTACCCCAGGTTGTTTTGAGGATCCAGTGAGATATCATTTGTTTACACAGTGTCCAATGGATGCTAACTGGTAACAGTTAGGCGTGATAATGGGCAAGGCTGTCTAAGCCACTGAATTCTCTCCAGTGTCTAGGATGTTGGTCAGGAAACACCCTGGAAACCCAGGCAGCCTCCTTCTTGCCCACCCTCCTCCTTCTCTCTCCACTTCCTTAGAATCTTGAAAACAAAGTATCTTTTTCTTTGGTTAGACAGCCAGTTGCTCTGGGTCCCCACAAGGCCAGCCAGTCCCCAGGCCTCCCAGTTGGATTCCCCCTGGAAGACAAGGCCTCGCTATGACCTTTCACCTTTTGGCCTCTGGGTGAAGGACCATTAACCAAACTGCTTTCCCCAGTCCTTTGTGCCAGAGAGTCCTTTGTCCAGCTGTTGTCTAAAGACAAAATACGTGGAGTGATGGCTTCTATCCCCAGGCCGCATCTGAGCACAGGCTAACATCTTTGTTAGCCTAGCCTTTTATAATTTACAAAATCCTTTCATGTGTGCCATTTCATTAGGTCTCCAAGCGAGGTTACATTTCTTGCCCAAGGTCACCCAGCTGGCAAATGGCCAGACGGGATTGGCTCCAAGGTCTTCTCATTCGCTAACTTGTTTCCATTTAATCTATCAGCCACACCATGCCACAGGCAGAAAGGGCTGGGGATGGTGGGGAGAGACCATTTAGACTCATTCTGTTTCTGTCCCCATAATCCTTTACTACGCTGCATTTCTAGAGAAAACCAAAGGCAAGAGAGTTACTGTTTCTATTCACTGAGCGTATTTTGCCAAACACGTTACATAAGTTATCAGATTGGTTCCAATTTAGTCCCCATAGGAAACTCTTGAAATGGGTGTTATTACTGTTTAGAGATGAAGAATTGGTATGGCGAGGCCAAGGGAATGTCCCAGGGTCCCATGGCTTCGGAGGAGGGAGCAGGGATTTGGGCTCCATCTCCTTGACATCCTGAAATAATAGATCCTGTTTTTCGCCCTATTTGGGTGCTTGGGTTTTTGGGCGAGCTCCTGCAGAAAAGTCATCACAACATGGCTGTGGATTGCAGTTTTTCCAGAAGCAAGATGGACCCAGGGTTTGGAGTGAGCTTGGGTATCGAAGCCTGGCAGATCTGGTGTTAAATCCAACTTCTGTAACTCTGAAATAAGAGTGAGAGGTGAAAGCATTGTCACCTGGCCAGCAAGATGGCTGTGTTCATGTCATCGTTGGTTCTGGGAGGCTGGGAGAGAACTGTGGCTGTTTTTCTGCACCTGCCCCTTCTGTACCCCTCACCTACCCTTAACAAATTACAAGAATAATTCACCTCATAGGACTACTTCAGGAACGTGCTCTGTCATGCTGAAAGGATAACAGTGATTTAAAAAAAAATTTTTAACTTTAAAAAACTTATTTGCAAGCAGAGAAAGAGAGAAGGGGAGAGAATTTGGCCTCTTGACACTACAAACAAATGGCATTTATGCACCACTTTGTGCATCTGGCTTTACATGGGTTCTGGAGAATCAAACCTAGGCCATCAGGCGTTGCAAACAAGTGCCCATAACCTCTGAGTCATCTCTCCAGCCCTTTAACATTTTTTTAAAATTTATTTGGTGTGTGTGTATGTGTGTTCATGTACGTGTGCACAGGCTCTAGAGTGTTATGTGTGTGTGCACATGCGCACACACACACATACACACATACACACACGTGCGTAGGTCAGAAGGCAACTTTCGGGTCAGTCTTGCCTTCCACGTTGTTTTGAGGAACACAGTTCCTTGTTCACTGCTCTGTGAGTTTCTCGGACATTCTCCTGTCTCTCTTCCCTTCTCACTGTAATCCCAGGCGCACTGGGATTTCAGAAATCCACCATATCATTTGGCTTCTACAGCCGGGTCTGGGGATCCGAACTTAGGTACTTAGAGTTGTGAAGCAAGTGCCTTATCCACTGAGCCATCTCTCCAGCCTGGTAATCGGTTTTTATTCCAAGTCACAGACTGGGTATTATGAGCACAGGGACATGGGACTGAAGGGACAGTGCCAGGCCCTTGCTGTCCATCAGCAGGACACTCAACCTTGAGGGTGAGGGAGAGTCTAGCAATGGAGGCCGGTGATGATGGATGTCTTAGGACTTCCAGCGACACCAATTCCCCTTCAGCAAACCTGTGACTATCACTTATTCATGTGCAGGGAAGAAGAGCCAATTCCATAAGTGGGTATTGAGTTCAGCTGCAAGGCACAGAGTTTAACAGAGCTTAATCAGGATGCTATTTATCTGTCCCTCCCATGAAGGTCCAAAGGAAATATGGGGGAGTGATGAGCTAGAGGGCCATGATGGATCCATGTTCCTTTAGGTTTACTGTGCATGGTCTCCACTTGCAATGTCACCTCCTGATCTCAGATGGAAGTCCTCAGTCACTTTGTCCATCACCAGCAGAAAGTAGAACAGATGAAGAAGAAGGAACGATTGTACATCAACAGTTTCCCAGGTAAGATTTCTGGAAGTTGCCACAGAGATGCCGCTGGACAAACTTGATCATCCACCACACTACCAGCAAGGGGAGGCTGTTACTATGAAGCTGTAGATGTAGGGGGCTGCCGAGATTGCTCAGTGGTCAACTTGCTTGCTTGCAAAACCTGATGGCCCAGGGTTGAATCCCAGTACCTACATAAAGCAAGATGTACAAAGTGGTGCATGCATTTGGAGTTAGTTGGTAGTGGCAAAAAACCCTGGTGTACCTATTCTCTTCCTCTCTCTCTTCACAAATAATAAATAAACAAATATATACATATATATATATATAATTTAAAAAGAAACTGTGAATGTGACCTTATTTGGAGACATGGGAATTTCAGATATAATAAATTAGGTCAAGATGGGTCATATTGGAGTGGGTTGGACTTGGAGTACATTACGACTGGTGTCTTATAAGATGGCCATGTGGGAACAGCAGATATGAACATAAATCCAGAAATTAGGATAATGTCAGCAGAGCCAAAGAACTTTGCCCTTGTCTCTGGGTGTTTCCAGGTTCCTCGTACCTTACTAAAAGCACTGAAAACTGCATATAAAAAGTAAAGCAGGACTGGATAGATGGCTCGGCGGTTAAGGTGCTTGCCTGCAAAGCCTAACAACCTGGGTTCAATTCCCCAGAACTCATGTTAAGCCAGATGCACCATACATCTGGAGTTCATTTATGCATCTAGCTTTACGGGGATACCTGATGTACCCATTCTCTGTCTCTTTTCTCTTTAACTCTCTCTGCTTGCAAATAAATAAAGAAAAATACTTAAAAAAAAAAAAAGTGACGCAGCCAGCTGTACTTTTGGCACCGCTGGGGCAATCGATGAGAAGTGACACTTGAGTGTTCAGCATTGGATGAGACACACACCTGCCAAGGCTCTGGGACCATTGCAGAGGAGGTGACAGAAGGTATACCAGTGCGGCTCTTACCACAGGCCCGAGGAGCTTCTCCCTCTAAGGAGACGGTGGTTGTTACTGAGAAGACTCAAAACTCATCAAAGTGCTGACAAGAGGCTGTCAAGAGCTCAGCGTAAAATGAGGCATCTCTATCACACCCTCCTGCAGAAGAGAGGGTGGAAGGAATGTAAAAGCCAGAGGGTGGAGAGAAGTCCTTTGGGACATTTTCCTTTGGACATGAGGAAAACCCATCCCACCAGAGTGGACGTCACTGCCTCTGTAAGACCTGCATAATATTGGCCGATCAATATTTTCATACAGATGACGGGAGAGAGCAAAATAAACAAGATACCAACATAGACGTGGGGTGGGGCTACTTGAAAAGAGAGAGCGTCCCGTGGAATATGGGTGGGTGGGTGGGTGAGTGGGGGCAAAAGAAGGCCACGGGAGGGGGTTATAATCAAATTACAGTATGTTCACGTATTTAAATTCTCAATAAACAACTAAATAAAATTGAGCATAACTTTATTCAGAGCAAAGCAATAGTACACTGCCCAAGGAGGAAGTCCTCACAGGCTCCAATTCTTGCCCCCTGGGCTTCTTTATAAGAAGTCCACTGGAAGGAAGGTTGGGTGGCCAAGGGGCACTGTTTGGGTAATGCTCTGATTTGATCGACAGGTTTGGGCTATACGACCTTTTCTCTGCTATGTATGTCTCCTCTCGTGTGGCATCTGGTTTTGATCATAAGCATGTCCAATCATGCGTAGGCAAAAAAAAAAAAAAGCAGGGCATTGTTAGGAGTGGAGGGAAGGGGAAGGGGGTCCCCATGTTGACAGCAATTTGATAAAGTACATTGTGTGTCCTTGACAGCTGAGTTATTTCCCCATGGTCACATGCCTCAGAATACCAAAGGATGTGCGTACACCTCCAGAGGTATAAGGTACATTTCTCTTTCAGAGCCCTCTACAGGAACCAATCAAATACCTTGAACTTGAATTTCTAGCCTTTAGAACCGTGAACCATACATTCTGTTGCTAAGTCACTCAGCCTGTGGCATTTTGTTATGGCAGCTCTAGCAAACTCTACAGATACAATGTTTTGGTACAGTTTTGCCATTGGGATCTCTTCAGATGGCTGGAACGATGATTCCGATTCTTACCAAGGCAGGTGCCTCCATTTTGCAAAGGAAGAGAATCACTTTCCTATAGCCGTTCCCAGGTTTCCTCAAGTTCAGTGCAACTTTTATCAACCCCCTTCCAGTGTCAGAGGCATCATGTATGATCCAAAGAAACCAAACTAGGAGCTGGGGAGATGGCTCTGTGAACAAAGCACTTTCTGCTCAAGCTAGAGTGCTTGGGTTCCATCACAGACCCCATGTGAAAGGATCAAAAAGCCAGAAGCCATGGTAGGCTTCTATAACTCCAACACACTGATGGAGACAGCAAGATGCAAGGCAGAGACAGGAAAATTTCCAGAAAGTTCACGGCAAGCAAAGCAATAAACAGTTCAAGCATCCAGAGTGAGAAACCCTTCCTCAAATGAGATGGACAGGCCAGGCCTGACCTGAAAGCTGTCCTCTGATCTCCAAACCTACACCCTGTCACACACATATCTTCATTTGCATACATATGTCTACACATGAACACACATGCATAAGCAAACGAATGAATAAATAAAATAGCAATGAAAAGAAACCAGGGGGCTGGAGAGATGGCTCAGTGGTTAAGGCACTTGCCTCCAGTGCCTAAGGCCCCTGATTCAATTCCCCAGGACCCACATTAGCCAGGCCCACAAGGTGGTGGTCCTGGTGCGCTCTATCTATCTCTATCTCTCTATCTCTCTCTGTATCTCTCTGCTTGAAAAATGAATGAATAAAATATTAAAAAAAAAGAAAAGAAACCAGACTGGACTTAACACAAAAGACAGCTTCCATCTTGGTGCTGGGCCTATCCAGTTTAAGCTCAGGTATTCCTGGTCACTGCTACCTCTATGCCTTGGCGTTGGGTAGAGTGAAAAGATCAGTCCCAGGTTTTCAGCTCGTCTGCCAGGCAAGATGAATGAGCCCAGGACAGATGTGCAGAGACCCATCCTCTCCCAGTGGGTGGGGAGCCAAGCTGTCTGGGTATTTGAGTTACTCCATCTGTGTCGGGTTATCTCAGTGGGTCAGAGCAGGCTGCAGTCCCAAAGCCAAGTTCCAGTGCCCTTGGGGGCTGGTGGAAGCATCGTCTCTTGAGTACAGCTTGAACTCCTCACTCAAGTGGCTGGTTTCCAGCATGTCTGTGCATTGCTGCAGATTGACTTGCCTCATTTTTCAGGGATCACCCCAACTCTATGGTTATTACCACCTGATGGACGTGTGTCAGGAGGGCATGGAACGCCTTTTCTCTTCTAACAATAGTGCTGGTGTAGAACTCAACGACAAACTCAAACAACTTGGTTTAACAGTGGATGATGACTGGAAGAGCCATTTCCCCCAAGATGATGCCCAAAGGGCCAGAAGGGTGTGAAAGGGTGCTCAGCATCACAGATCACCAGGGAGTCAAAACCACAAGGAGGGGCTGGGAAGATGACACAGAGGTTAAAGGAGTTTACTTTACAAAGCTTACTGGGCAGTGTTCAATTCCCCAGTCCCCACGTAAGCCAGATACAAAATGTGGTACAAGTGTCTAGTGTCAGGGGCGAAAGCCTTTGGGGGCTTTTGGAGGCACACCCTGGCTTAGTCTTGGATGGCACCTGACAGCCTGCCAAGAGGGGCTTGGCTTAATGAGTTTCAGGAGGTAGTCCTGATTAGGCTATTTGCACATCATACCCGCAGGTTCTTGTCCTAGCCCAATAAATAGCTCCCTGATTGGCAAGGAGCTCTCTCTCTATATATATATTCTGTAGCATATCTGCAAGAGGGATGAGGAATGAGATATGAGGTATGAGCAATGAGATCTAAAAGATCAATAAAGAGAGAATGCTCATTCTTCCACCCATATGCGGTGTTTGTGTGTGTGTGTGTGTGTTTTATCATTGCCCCACGGGCGGTGGGCAGTGACAGTCTAGCATTGGTTTGAGGTGGCAAGAGGCCCTGGTGCACCCAAACATACAAACACACACACAGACAATCATACATACATACATACATACATACCAATAAATATGTCATTTTTTTAAATTATAAGGAAATGCCACTTTATTATAAAATAAACAAGAGGACAAATGTCAATGAAGATGTGGAGAAGTTGGAAATCTTGTGTACAATGCTGTTGTAGAAACCTGTGGCAGATCTTCATAAAATTAAACATCACATGGGTTCTGGGGAGAATAGCTCAGCTGGTAAAGTGCTTGCTCGGCAAGCGTGAGGAAGGACCTGAGTTCAATCCCCAAAACTCACATTACAAAGTTGGATGTAGTAACTTGTGTTAGTGAAGTAGAGACAGGTGGATCGCTGGGACTCACTGGTCAGCCAATCTTTCCTAATTGGTGAGCTCCAAGCCAATGAAAGACCCTGACTCAAAGGAGGTGGATATTGCCTATGGAACGACCTCAAAGTTGTTCTCTGGTCTCCACATGCATGCATATCTACATGTGCACACATACACACACACACACACACACACACACACACACACACACAGAATCACCATATTATCCAATGAGACCACTTGTAGGGATACACCAGAGAGGGTCCAAAGCAGAGACAAGCAGATATTTGCATTCCAATTTTAATGGTATATGGCATGTCCCTCCCAGGCTCATATGTTGAAACCTTTACTGCCTGCTGGAAGCATTATTATGAGGGGTTTGGGAGTTTGGGAGGCAGGGCCTAGGTAGAGGAGGTAGGCATAGCAGGGAGGGAGGGAGACAGTGCTGACTTGATGGTTAAACTTCCTCTCAGGGCCCTTTCTCACTGCTTCTTGGCTACCATGATGTGAGCTGCTCTCTGCTGCTTCCTCTGCATAGATAGATGAAAGATTCTGAAACTGTGAGCAAAATCAATCCTTGCTCCTTTAAGTTGTTTTCTGGGACATTATGAGCTCAGTTATGTAGAAGTAACTAAGATACTATGTCTGTATCGGCATGAGCTCCAATAATGAAAACAGAAACAACCCAAGTGTCTGTCCACAGTTTCATCGAAGAACAAAATGTGATAGAGGGCTAGAGAGATAACTCAGCTTCTTGTTCAAGCATGAGGGCCTGAGGGGACCTGATATCACCCAAGCTGGAATCTCCAGCTCTCACAGCTGCATGTGGTCACATGCACCTGTAACCCCAGTGCCACAAAGGGGAACAGGGACCTGAGAATTGTCGGAGCAAGCTATGGAACTCTGGAATCAGTAAGAGACTCTGGCTCAAAGTGAGACTGCGTGGAAGGGGGATGCACCAGAATACCCAACAGTGGGCTCTGGAATTCGTAGACCACTGCACACACACACACACACACACACACACACACACACACACGCCATACCTCGTTACATACACATAAGAAAAATGTGATATATAAAAGCAATAGAATATTTTTCAACCCTAAAACAATGTGCATACCACAGACATGTTGGGGAGGTCGCGGACCCCTGGCCCCCTGCGGGTAGCCCAAGTCTCATCAGGAGAAAGGGCTCAATGGGGAGAGGTGAGGCGTACGGTCAGACAGACACACGCGACCAGGAGATATGTAGGGCAAATCTCATCTCACTCCAGCACCCAAAACCCTTTTATAACCCGGGGCTGCATTGTTCAGCCTATTTCTCTCAAGCAATAAGATTCAAACCTTTTGGTGGGAGCCAATCAGCAGAGTACAGCAGAGCAAAGTATCAACAAACAGGATCAAGGCTTATCAGCTACTACTTCTGCCTCCTGGGATTAAAGGCGTGTGCCACCCACCTATGCTGGGATTAAAGGCATGTGTCATCACGCCCAGCTTTATTCCATATTCTAAAACTTAGCTTAATGTTACTCAGTTAGGCTGGGGTCCAACACAGACATAGAGGAATTTTGAAAATGCCAAAGAACTGAAAGGCAGACAGGAGGACAAATGCCTGAGTCCATTGATAAGAGGTACCAAAAGCAGTTGAACCCACAGAAACACAAAGTAAAATAGTGATTACCTAAGGGTCTCGAGAGGGAGATGGGTCCATGCTGGTTAGTGAGTGTAGAGTGTCAGTTTGGGAAGATGAGAAAGTTCTGGAAATGAATGTAACACATGTAAGTGTAATTAATGCTCGTATACTAGAAATTATTAAATGATTAAATTGGTGACCTTTTTTTGGATTGGGGAGATAGCTCAGTAGATAAAGTGCTTACTGCACAGTTGTGAGTACCTGGGTTCAGATCCCCAGAACCCACATAAAGCTGGACAATGTAGCGGGCATAATTCCAGCACACCCACAGAGAGAAGGGAGGTGGAAACAGGAGAATCCCTCAGAAGTTCATGGACCAGCCTGGTGAATGCAGCAATAATGAGAGACCCTGCCTCAAATAAGGTGGCAGGTAAGGATGCCTCCATGATTGTCCTCTGACCTCCACACCTCTCTCTCCCTCTCTCTTCTTGCAAATAAATAAATAAA
>PVHP010018655.1:0-32785 GCA_004024765.1 Zapus hudsonius
GGAGTGTTAAAGCAGCTATGGTCCCAGCACCTCTCAGGTTTCTAAGACCATTGTGGGTGGGGGGCTCCTCTGCACACCCACACATATTCAATCACAGCTGGTCTTCATTGGCTGCTGGGCTTTCTGAATTTTCCTAAGAAAATATGCTGTGATCTGTTACTGTGACATGTCTATCCAGGGTTCTAAGCCATGGTCCATCTGTACATGAAACCCACACTTGGATCACAGACCAGGTGCTTACCAGCTGAGCAACTGTGGAAGATGCCTGTCCTGACATGGACAGGCAAAGATGGTTTACCTCAGTTACTCTTGGTGTTTCCTGGGTCAAACTTTCAGATGCTTTTCTGACTTCATTAATAATGAACATGGAGAGAGGTTATCTTCTGCAGAGTTCGATGATGCTGGTGAGATTTATTTTTGCATTTCAGGATTTCTTATTCTCCTGTCATTCAAGGAAGAGATTGAATCACACCAGAAGATGTCATTGTAAACATCTCTCTTGTCCTCTGATCCTAGATAGGAGCAGTTTGAAGAATTCTTCAAGGCATCAGCTTAGGGCGAGGAGCCAAGTTTCCACTCATCCACCCTGAGCCACATGGCTGAGTCATAGCTCTCTGGAGGGAGGGGTAGGCTGCAGGGTGCCTGGAGGTGAGGAGCTAAGGTAGCAACAGGGCTCTAGGCTCCCATGTGGGCTTCAGCAGTTCAGGTCAAGAACTCATGATCAAAAGTCCATATCCTATCCATTAAGAACTTGCAGACCCCCATAGCTTATGTGTTTAAACCACCCTCGATTTTGGAACTCAAAGTCTTGCAGTTAGTTTAAAGATCAAATATCCCTTAAAATCAGCCTGGAAAACAGCAGGGGAAGCCAATCTAAACCAGGTGACAGAAGGACCTGACATTTGAAAAACACTTTAATAAAATTAGTCGAAATGTCCCAGGGATCAGAATAGGTTATTTTTAATACCTGGCATCTTGTCAGCATAACGAGGCACTCACCTTTGTCTAGGAAATTTTCATATTGGCTTTCAGATGAAGGACAGTGTGTCCTGAGGGCTCAGGAGTGACGTCTATTTCAGCAGTGTTATTCCAGGTTTTGTTACATTGACCCACATTTAATGTGCCCAGAGCTGCCAAAACTTGTTCATGACATCTGACTTAGCCAGAGGATAAAGGAATGCAATAGCAGTAAACAATCTCCCCATGTAATTTTTATTTTCTTTTCAAAGACTACTGAAGGGTCTTTTCTTGGCAGAATCCGGTCACCGATCACCAGCCTTTATCTCCAGGTGCCTATATTTCTCACATCCATCCTTATGCAGAAAGCACCCTATGACTCCTCATCCCCTAGTGGGAACCCTATTGACATGGAGGAAAGGTTAGGTATGATCAACTCATTTCACAAGATTACCCTCTGTTGCATTGGGTAACAATTAGTGTCTGTCTCCTTTCTCCATAGGCATGTATAGATGGCCCCCTTCGGCTTAAGCTTGTTTATTTTAGTTGCTTTCAAGCAGAAATACTTGACTGAGAATTTGGACTTGAAAGAACGATTAACAATGTATGATGCTATTAAAACAAACCACAGACCAAATGAGGTCACAGAGGAAATGTCATACATATGGTGACCAGGTTTCCTTAGAAGTCTTGCTTTGCACCCTTTCATATCCAACAATCTCATTTTGACAATAAATATATTGTTCCTTCAGCCAGAGCATTGAAGGTGAGCAGCAGGGCCTCCATGTGAGTTCAAGGGCAGACTGAGACTACATAGTGAATTCCAGGTCATCCAGGCTAGAGCGTCAGCTAGGCTTACTTCCTGTAAATTACACAATCTCTCCAAAGAACACCACCACCAGCTGGGGACCAAGTGATCAAACGCATGAGACTGTTGATGACATTTCACATTCGAGCCACAGCCACGACAATGGTTGTTTTCTTTCTTTTGTTGTTTGTTTTTCAAAGTAGGGTCTCGCTCTAGCTCAGGCTGACCTGGAATTCACTATGTAGGCTCAGGCTGGCCTCGAACTCACAGTGATCCTCCTACCTCTACCTCCCCAGTGCTGAAATTAAAGGCATGTACCCAGCAGACAATATATATATAATTATTTTTAAATGTTCTTTAAAATCAAAAGAAAAGATTCTATAATGTTATTTCATTCTCTGTTCTCTCTCTCTCTCTCTCTCTCTCTCTCTCTCTCTCTCTCTCTCTCTCTCTGTATTTTGGTTTCATTCATCATTTACCAGTCAGAGAAACCCATGAACATATCTGTTTAAATTCCACTTAGGAGCAGAGTGGGGGTGGGTGTTTGCATGCTGGGACATGGGGCACCAGGCTGGTCTCCTTGTGAACATGTGGCTTCCATCCTTCACTGTTCTCAACCTCTCCTCGAGCTCTTGCTCACACCCGTCTGGCATGTTTTGAAAAACACACTAGGCAATTTTTAAGTTGCAAAAACTTGCTCAGAAGTGTTGGATTTCAGTGATCAAAATCTAGGTTTAGAAGGTCACACATTTTTCCACATGAAGGGTGGAATTCACACCCTTTTGGACTTACTGTCATTTCACCCATTCTGCTTGATAAACACAACAGCCCCACTTCTCCCTAGGCTAGGGTTGGGTCATGCCTCAATCCTGTGCTCAGGTAAAAACTGATGCAGCCATGGACCACTGCTTTGCTGGGCTTGAAGCTTTTCCCTGCCTAGTGACACCCCGACGAGGGTCTATGAGGCCATGTAGCCCCCTTCAGTGCCTTCTGAAGGTATTACCTTAGCTCAGTATCTTTCCAGGGATACTATACAGAAGGCCATGTTTGTGCAAACTGAGATTTTCCAAGCTGCTATGCTGTTTTCCACACACTAAGGAACTCAGCATTGGGAAATAACACTGTTGACGATCATTTGACTCATGCCTTAGGAATAGCCTAAGAGTACCCTGAAAACACTTTAGGAGGACTAGTTTATGTTTTGTTTTGGTTTTGACTTTTTGAGACTGAGTCTCATGTAGCCTAGGTACTGCTTTCCGGCTCACTAGGTAGCCAGGAATGACCTTGAACTGTTGTTCCTCCATCTCCAAAGTACCACATTATAGCCACATGTCACTACACAGGACTGTTTTATATTAACATTAGCGATAGGAATTTAAAGGTAACATTTGTAGTTTGTGGTTTTCTTTGGTTCATCATTCATTTTAAAAATTGTATTTATTTGCAAGTAGAGAGAGAGGGAGAGAGGGAGAGAGAGAGGGAGAGAGGGAGAGAGAGAGAGAGAGAGAGAGAGAGAGAGAGAGAGAGAGAGAGAGAGAGAGAGAGAGAGAAGAAAGACAGACAGAAAGAATGGGTGCACCAGGCCCTGAAGCCTCTGCAAAGGAACTCCGTTTGCAGGTGCCACTTTGTGCATCTTGCTTTCCATGGGTTCTGGGGAATCAAACCTGGGGTTGTCTGGCTTTTCAGGGAGGTGCCTTAACTGCTGAGCTATTTCTCCAGCCCTGATTAACCATTCTTTATAAGAAGCCTATGGAAATAGACACTCTTTGCCTGGGAGACCATAATGTCCTGATGCTCTAGCTTTTCACTCCCTTATCTACCCATGTCTCCTAATTTCTATGTTGGATGTGGGAATACAAAAGCTGAGCCCCTTGCCTCAAGGTAGAAATAACATTGTGATGTAAAGCTTTTCCAAAGGATCAAACCAACCTTAGCCTCTGACAGGGACCACATCATGGGTAGATTTCCCCTGACTCCTGATGGCACCCCCCCCCCAATCCCTGTCTCGGGCTCTGCTGCTAAAGAACCTGATCAAGAGTAGCATTATGCCAAGGTCATCACAAACAGTACACATGAATCAGTGGCCACCAAGATGGCTTATCAAGAGCACTGTATGAGGCACACCAGGCATTACATGGCAATCCCAATCTAGTCAACTACTGCAATTAAAGTTATTTTCCCAAAAGATTGAACAAACATCATTGAATGTCAAAAATGCCACACAACACATAATCATGTTGAATATTTAAGGACACAGAAGTGAAAATGAGGACTAGGGAGATAAATGGCTTAGCAGTTAAAGGTGCTTGCTTATAAAGCCTACCAGCTTAGGTTCAATTCCCCAGTACCCATGTAGAGACAGATACAAAAGTTAGTGCATGCATCCGGAGTTTGTTTGCAGTGATAAGAGACCTTAGCAAACCCACACACTCTTTCTGTTTATCTCTCTCTCTTTCTCCATCTCTCCACTCCCAAATAAATAAATGAAATATTATTTTTAATGTACAAATGGAAATGAGGAATGTATTAAATTATTAGACTAAGCATTCCTCAAGGGACCTGCCTTATGTGGGGAAGATTATGCATTTCCGGTTGTACGTGGGATAATTAAATCATGTTAGGCGGAATCATGAGATTACTGTCTTCATTTGAAAAATAAGATGTAAGGAGATATGATTTGATGTCAAGTTGACAAGGGGTGGACTTGTGTTGGTTAAGTTTATTTGTCAACTTGATCTATGCAATAATCCATAGTAACCTTGGGTGGGTCTCTGAGTTTACCTGCAGGAAGGATTGACAAAATCCTTTTGGGATTTTGGAGAAGGGAGGAGTGAGCCCTTCCCCCCAGTGGGTGGGCCTTCCAGAAGGGGACTAAACATAAGGAAGCTTGAGGGGAAGGGAAGCTGCTTCCTTCTCCCCCAGCTTCTGGTACTTGTTTGTGACTTGCATTTGCATCCTGCTATCCTACCCTTCCTGGACATTGGAACCCAGTTTCTTCGGCCTCAAATTGTGGACTGAAGAGCCACCACTCCCCAGGGAGACTTCAGGCCTTCTGGGCTGGATTTGGACTGCTGAGGCATCCAGACACGTGGACTGAACAGCTACTGGTTTCTTCACCTATGGGCCTGCAGACTGCTATTGTTGGACTGTCATAAGCTATCCCAATAAATACCCTTTTATTATAATCCATTCTATCAACTCTGTTTCCTCTAGAGAACCCTGACTAATACAGAAGTTGGTACTCATGCCATCATTTTCCCTGCCAGGATGGAGTCCCCCCCTGAGTCTGTAAGCCAAATAAACCCATTCCTCCACAAGCTGCTTTTGTTTGGGTTCTTTCTGCACAGCAACTAGAAAGCTGACCACAACAGTTTTGGTACCAGGATGTGGGGCCATCTGTTGCTGATAGAACCGTGATTCTGTGGCTTTGGCATTTTGAATTGATCTGCATGAGGAATATGGACGGATTGGAAACCTCATCCTAAGAGGTGCCTTGCAGTGCTGTAAGTACAGCGTGATGGATCATTTTGGTCAGAGTTAAAAGACATGAATGTAGTGAGAACTATGAACTGTGAGGTTTGGCTTACGAGGGTGAGAAAGAACTTTGTCAGGACTGTGCCAGAAGCAGTTTGTGTGAGAGGCTTACTGTGTTCTGCCTGCCTGTGTCCTGGGAACCTGTGCAGGGTTGTTTTATGTAAAAATGGACTGGTGTGAGTAGATGGAGATGGCACAGAAAGAAAGATCTTTGAGTCAAAACTGCTGCCCGTTTACCTGTAATTGTTTGAGAGATGACAACCATTGAGATTGGGCCAGCTGGTCTGCATTGGAACAGGAAGAATGTGGACTCTTTGAAGTAAGGAGTCTGAATGCTCTGTTCCCCCCTGGATTAATAAATTGGTAGCCCACCTGGTTCTGTGGGATATAACAAATACAAAAAGAGAGGGGTCATTGGATTTTCAACACAGTTTGTTTTGAAAAATAGCCATTGGCTGTGTGAAACAGGTATGCTAGATTGCCTGCATGGAAGCCCAATGGAGCCATGAAGATGAACTGTGGGTTGCAATGGAGACCCAATAAGATGCCAGGACTATGTATGGGTGCCAAGACGAGCTGCCAGCACCAGATGAAGTTATCCCAGACTGTGAATAGCTGAGCTGGAGGGGCAAAATTGGATCTCCAAGAGACTTATTATTAGTTAGAATCATTGAACTTGGAGTTAGAGATTGATGGTGCCCTGCTTGTTTTAAATCTTGTATTGGTTCAATCTGTTTTTGCTGTGCCTCGTGTTTTGCAGTGTGAATGTTCTGCACCATTATGGGTTTATTTTTGGTATTATGGCTCAATTGAAAGCTGTGGGGACTTAAAAGTTGAGCTGAACACATTGTATTTACATCATGTATGATCATTAGTTTGTGGGGACCAGGGTCAGGCTGTCATGGTTTGATCCAGGTGTCCCCCAAGAACAAATGAATGTGTTCTAGGTAATTGATCCTCAGCTGATAGCAGTTTGGATTTTACAACCTCGATGGAGCTGTGTTGTTGGGGGCGGGCTTTTGGGGGTTATAAGCCAGTTTCCCCTTTTCCAGTATTTGGCACACCTTCCTGCCACTGTTTGCAGTGCTGTGGCAGAGGTGATGTCCACCCTCTGCTCAGGCCATTGTTTTCCCTGCAAGGATGGAGTCTCCCCTTGAGTCCGTAAGCCAAATAAACCCATTCCTCCACAAGCCGCTTTTGTTTAGGTTCTTTTTGCATAGCAACTACAAAGCTGACTGCAACAATTAGGTTAGTTGAGGTGAAAAGACATAACCTAACTGGATGCACCATTCCATGGGCCAGTGTCCAAAACTGAATAAAAAGGAGTAGAGAGCTGAGTAGCCATATTCATTGCTTTCTGCTTCTAGAACCTTCCTCCATTCCTTCCCGTGATGGACTGTAACCTCAAAGAGGGAGCCAAAATAAAACCTTCCTAACTTAAATTGCTTTTGTCAGGCATTTTGTACCAGCAGCAAGAAGATATCTAACCCAAACTCCACCACAAAAAGTGACCAGGAACCTAAGCTTTGCTGAACTGTGTCTTTGCCTCCAGGTCTCTCCAACCACTGCAGTAAAGTTGTTGGGGAGATCTAAGGTCTCATCTGAAGGCTGATTGGGGAAGCATGAGCCTTCATACCTGTGATGGTTAAGTTTGTTGTCAATGTGACCTGTTTAATAATCTACAGTAATCTTGAGTGAGTCTCTGAGCTTGCCTGCAGAAAGGATTGACAAGAGGAGGAGATCCCTCCTCCAGAGTGAGCTCTTCCCTCAAGTGGGTGGGCCTTCCAGAAGGGGACTAAATATAAGGAAGCTTAGGGGGAAGGAAATGTTCTTCCTTCCTCCCCCAGCTGTTGGTGCTTGTTTGTGACTTGCACTCGCATCCTGCTCTCCTACCCTTCCTGGACATTGGAACCCAGTTTCCTCAGCCTCACATCGTGGAATGTCAGCCGCTGCTCCTCAGGAAACCATCAGGCCTTCATGGCTGGATTGGGACTGCTGAGACATCCAGCCACATGGACTGAACAGCTACTGGTTCCTTCACCTTTGGACCTGCAGACTACTATTGTTGGACTGTCGTAAACTACCCCAATAAATATTTTCCTCCCCCAGATTGTGCCTGGTTTGGAAATTCATCCCAGCAGTGTGTGGCTGACTACGACAACACCCAATCTTATTGGGAGGATGGAGATCCTTGAAGTGGACTTCAAGGGTCTCTGTGCTTTGCTTACTGTGGATTTGTGGCCTCCCTCAGCTCATTCCCACTGGACCTAGCCACGGGGCAACTGGCAATATGACCCGAGAGCAAGAGAACATGAACAGGATGGAGACATACCCTTTCTTAATCATCTCATGGGTGATTTTTTTATACCTTTTGCTGTGTTCTGGTAATTAGAAGAGAGTCATTATGTCCTGATCATAACATAGAAAGGATTATGCAACAGTATGAGTATCAAGGGGTGATGATCCCTGGAGACCTTTGTGAGCATGCCCACATTTCTGGTGTCAGCAAAAGAAGGAAGAGGGGCTAGAGATGAGGCTCAGCTGTTAAAGATGCTTCCCTACAAAGCCTAACAGTCTGGGTTTGATTCTCCATAACCCACTGTAACCCAGATGCACAAAGATGGCACATGCATCTGGAGTCACATTGCAGTGGCAGGAGGCCCTTATGTACTCAGACTCTCTCTCTCTCTCTCTCTCTCTCTCTCTCTCTCTCTCTTCTCTCTCTCTCTCTCTTTCTCTCTCTCTCCTATGGGATTGTATCCATTGTGATGTGGGTGTTGTCTGCCATTACAGACAAATGCAGAGAGAGCAAATGCAGCGGACCCCTACTCTAAGGTAAATAAGCAAGATGGTGGTTCCTTTAAGTTAACATCTGAGGAGATAAGGTAAGGTCATCAGTGTGTTCTTGAATGTTCTCAATTAACTTAATGTTAATGTCTTTACAGTGAACTCTAACCTAAGAGAACAGTAATGAAAGCTCATGTCTCCTGGCTGAAGAAATTAGTGACTTGACAAAGGCTTCTCGGTTCTTCTTGGCTTGGAAGGCTATGAACTTGACAAAGACCCAGCTTTTATTGACATAATACCATACTGTGTTTTATGCCAAGCTTAAACTTTGACTAATAGAACCTGATTGTCTACTTTGAGTAAAATTTGCTAATTCAGGAACTGTTGCTTTTTCTGAGGCAAAGGGAAGAAAGAGTAAAACTCACGCAAGGAGCCATTGTCTTCAGTTTCAAAGTCATTGCTCTTTTTACTGAGTCATAGTTCATTCCTTATTTTAGTGATAGACTTGAACAAAAGTTATTTAAAACTCTGGGATCCCCCTTCTACCCTCAGGCTCTGGCTTAGTCATGTACAGACAGTATTTTCAGAATTCTCAGCTGCACAGCAGATGATGCACTGACGTATCTGTTTTATATGGAGGATCTCCCAGTGTGTCGAATGAAGTCTAAATACCAGGATGAAGAAGTAGCTTCTAAGAGCAAGAATGATGAGAAGCCTAAATGGATGTAGAGGAGGCTGAGTGTGAGAACTCAGGACCTTACAGCATCACTCCATAAAGGAAGAGTGCAGTTCTCCTTCACCCAACTTATGGTTCTGCCTGACATTTTCATCCTAGATTCTTTTTTTGGAAATTTATGTTTTTTTGAGAGAGAGAGTAAGAGAGAAAGAGGCAGAGAGAGAGATTGACAGAGAGAGAGAGAGAGAGAGAGAGAGAGAGAGAGAGAGAATAGGTGCTCCAGCCACTGCAAATGAACTCCAGATACACGTACCACCTTGTGCATCTGCCTTTACATGGGTACTGGGGAAAAAAACTCGGGTCCTTCTGCTTTGCAGGCAAACGCTTCAACCTCTGAGCCATCTCGCCAGCCCTCATCCTAGATTCTTGATGGAAGTTCTAGTGAGCATCATCTCTCTTTGCACAGATCTCTTTGCCTAAGGCCTCCTCTTGGGCCCAGAGTAGTCTGGAGAGTGAAGGAACCGTAATTGTGTCGGGTCCCAAAGGCTGATCCTCACTGGTCTGACTGGAATCACTGCTTGACTAGTTTTTCTTCAGTCGTTTCTCTTCATGGGCCCAAAGACCTCACATTCTCACACAATGTCTATCATCAACATTATTTTTCATAAAAATGACCATTGTTTCCTTCGTATCTTATCTCAAGGTTTTTTTTTTTCCGAGGTAGGGTCTCACTCTAGCCCAGGCTGACCTGGAATTCATTCTGTAGTCTCAAAGTGGCCTTGAACTCACAAGGATCCTCCTACTTCTGCCTCTCAAGTGCTGGGATTAAAGTCGTGCACCACCATGCCCGGCTCTCAAGTATTTTAATTTGACATAAGAAGTATACTTGTTCACTTCATAATATTTCATTTATTTGTGATCTATTAAGTTCCCTTAAAGCAAATACGCAGGAGGAGTGACCCAGTTCCCACATAAAGCCAGATGTGCAGTGGCACATGGTTCTGGAGTTTGTTTGCAGAGGCTGGAGACCTTGGCAGACCCATTCTCTTTCTCTCTCTGTCTTTCTTCTATCTCTCTGTGTGTGTGCAAATAAATAAATAAATAAAAATATTCTTTCAAAAAGAGAAGAAAAAGAAGGCTAATGAAATTTTCGAAGTATAGATGAAACCCCTGTAAACCTGCTCTAGGATTTTCACTTGCTAAACGTTTCCTTGGTATGTAGTAGAAACTGATCAGGAGATTGACCAGGGCTTACCCATGGACTCTGCCACCATTGATTCAGTCTGTCAGATCAGCCAATCTATGTAAAATATCTAGATTAGCATTAACTGCAAACTGGGTTGATTTGCTTCTCTGCAGGTGGGTCGTTTTGTTCCCACCTCTATCATCCTCTGAAGCTGGGATACAGCAAGACATGGGAAGGAGGAGGAACAGGAGGCTGTTCATTGCACAGGTACCCACATACTGCCTTAGCTTGAAGACATGCTTTCCTTTAGAAAATGTTGAACTTGAAAAGTGAGGCTGACAATGATTGAAAAGTCATTTCAATCCATTTCAAGACATTGTCTAGAGTTCCCTCCTTGCCCCAGTTTGGCGTACTCTGCTGGGGTTCCTATTTCAGCCTCAAAGATTTAGGTTGCTATTAAATGCCTTTGGTTCAGTTTGCTCCAGAGGTCAATAGCCCAAGGATCCAGTCCTCAGCGAGTCATGGAAAGACCTGAATTGCTCTTAGCATCCTCGGTGTAACCAGCATCCCACTTCCTCCTGAAGGCGGCCAGCTTGGAGCCCTGCCCTCTAATTGTGAGCTCATCCTTATACAGTGAGAGAAAGCACTTCTGTGAACTTGCGTTCCACACCTCTATTTATACATCCGCATGTTTTCTGCTTCCCTTCAAGATAACAAAAATCTTCAGCTGAAGCTGCACATTGCTTAAATGACCTCATTTAATCCGTCTGCTTCTTCTTATTCCTTAAGATTGTATTTAAAATGAGGAGCCAGAAGAGGTGGAAATTTCAGATTCTGCAGTTGGAAAATCAAAATGAATTTTAAAAAAACCTATTCGGACAAAGGACTGACTGGGAATAATGAATGATAATGAGTTGCCTAAGGATGTCTTACAATTCATTTTATACGATAATCTTCAAATGGTCTAAAAGTAAGGATGTTTTAGAGCAAGTCTATGTTTTCCAAAAAAAAAAAAAACCTAAATAAAAAAATGGGATTATTTTAATATTTTCCTATCCCCCAAGTGAGCTGTCTAACCTGACATCCAGCAGCCTTTGTCTAACGTGACAGTTCACCCTGAAAGGCAGAGTCTGAATTTGAACGAGGGGATTTCAGGATTCAGGCATTTTCTGTAGCTTGAGAGGCACTGAGTTAACAACTTCATGGTTGTCCTGACAATCTGGCTGCCTCCATTCAAAATGAACTGTTTTTCTGTCTGGTCTGATCGTTCCCTCTCAAAGGTCTGTCTGACCAACCATTTCCACGTTCAGCTTGTCTGTAAAGGCCAGATGCCACTTCTCTGGCCTGTGGCATAAGTCCCCAGACACATAGCTTATCTTCAGCCAGATGGGAGTATTTAATTCATCAGAGAGAGTGTGTGATGAGCCACAAGGTGACAGGCACTTGCCTTTTCTTATGCTGCCCTTTGTGCCTGGCATTCTCTCTCTCTCTCTCTCTCTCTCTCTCTCTCTCTCTCTCTCTCTCTCTCTCTCTCTCTCTCTTGCTCTATGTGTACTGATATTTTGCCACATCTACCAGGATCAGATCAAACGGTATATCCTTTGTAAAGCCTTTCCACAAATGGATGGGGTTCCTTCCTCTCTTGAACGTCTATGACATTAGTCTTATGATTTTTTATGATGTTCTAATAATGACATGTTTCACTCACAAATTGCTCATGTGAGCTTCTGTTCCCTCCCATCCCTACATCACAACTGTTAAAAACTGTAACAGTATGACTGGAGAGATGGCTCAGCAGTTAAGGTCCTTGCCTGCAAAACCTAATGACCTGAGTTCAATTCCCCAGTACCCACTTAAAGCCAGATGCACAAGGTAGTGCACGCCTCTGGAGTGTTTGCAGTGGCTGGAGGCCCTAGTGCACCCATCCTCTCTGCCTCTCTCTCTTCTTTCTATCTCTGCATGCAAAGACATACATAAAAATACTTAAACAAAAACTGTAACAATAGTTACATTTAACCCTTAGCTGTTTTTCCTCATGTTATTGGCTTAGAACCTAGCACAGTGGGCAGACAATAAGTTAAGGTCTAAGGCAATATGAATTGTGAACATAAAATAACCATATGCAGAAGATAGTGCTGGTTTTCTTCTGCATACATTTTTGAGCTGGATTTTAGCAGGTGAAGAACATGGTCATACTCAATTCCTTTGTTTTACTTCAGTGAAGTGAAGAATGAACACTTCAGCTTTAGAGTAGCTCCAGGCTAACCAGACCCAGTATGAGTTGACTCTGTGGTTTGTCTTCATTAAGTTGGGGTGTTGCCCAGGAAAACTGGACCACTGTGTGCATCTTGATTCTGCTATTTCCCAGATTTTTAAGCAAGTAATTTGAGCTCTCTGAGGCAAAGAGGTTTTTTTAAAAAATATTTTATTTGCAGAGAGAGAGAGAGAGAGAGAGAGAGAGAGAGAGAGAGAGAGAGATGGAGAATAGGTACATCAGGACCTCTAGCCACTGCAAATGAACTCCAGAAGCATCTGGCTTTACCTGGGTGCTGGAGAATCGAGCCTGGGATGTTAGGCTTTGCAGCCAAGTTCCTTAATGGCTGAACCATCTCCACAGCCCCAAAGAGTATTTTATGTCATAAAATGGAACATGGGAAGTATTTTGCATGGTGCCTGGTATACACAGAAATTTAAATAAATAGCAACTACTTTGATGACAACAAAGTTAATGAGAAATAATTGTGAATTTAATATGACAATTTCTTTGATTATTCTAAACCAGGCAAACCCCAGATTCTAAGATAGTATCTGAGCCTGCTGTTTCTTGCTCATCTTTCATAGTAGATGCAGGTGACCACATCAGGTCCCCGTGAAGATGTCTACCATTCATTCGGAGGATTATGTCAATTATCTTTTGTCACTATGACAAATGTTTGAAAGGATCAGTTTATAAAAGGCTGCATTTGGGTCCCGTTTGGGGATGTTCCATTCTGTGCCAAGGCAGCACCTTGTGGGCTTACCTCATGGTCAAGGAGCTCAGAGAAAGAAGGACGCGGTGGTCTCACACATTCTCTTAAAGCCAACATCTCCAACGGTCTAAGGACCGGGTGCTCTGTTCCACCCCATCAGGAATCCATCATCTCTCAATTATGCCAAGCCTTTGGGAGAGTTACGTAAATCATAGCCAGGATATATCATTCAAAAATGATAGAGCATTATAACTTAACCATGGAAAAGTCATTCTTTCCTCCATTATTTCCCTCTCTGGCTACCATTGTGGAGGAGGGGATGAGAAGAATGAAGAGACCAAGGAAGGGGAGGAGTGCTTACAACAGTTTTCCAGACACAAAGTGGCCCTGGTATTCATGACCTCATGGTGACTTCTGCTACCTACACGAGACCTGTGTAATAGTACGAAAAAAAATAAGCTCACAACATTAAAGCAGCCTTAATACTCACCCACCACGACTCAGGGAATGGAGTGGAAGAGGGGGCAGAAAGATTGTGAGAGCCGTGGTGGGGGAGACTATCCAGAGGCATGGCACCCCTCAGTAACAACACACTTGGGCCAGGAGAACCCGACTGAGTACTAGGCTATCCAAGGTCCCCTGCCCCAAGGACTGATCCAGACTGCCCATGGAAGAGGATATCCAGCTGATTGGGGATGGGGAGGGGGGACATTGGGGAATTGGGGCTAACAACTCACTGTTGGCTCACTAAATAATGTAACTCATTATGGACAATAAAAAATTTAAATAAAAAATAGTGACATAAAAATAAGAAAGACTAGTTGGAAAGAAGGGACTCAGTGGAGGGGGGATTTGAAAAGGGGAAAAGGAGGGGTGGTGGGAGGGGATCAGGCTCGTGATATATTGTTCATATTTATGGAGATTGTCAATTAAAAGTCTAAAACATTCTTCCTGAATAGTTTATCATTTTTGAATCAAATAGGAAGTATAGCTTCCAACAACTTTAAAGTAAAATAAAAAGACCTTCATGAAATAAAATAAATGTAGGAAGCATTGTTATCCTTCTGAACGCTGAACAATAATGAGGGTGGAGGAGAAAAATAGTTTGTGATGTTGGCAGCATTACTATTTTCTACTAGTGACGTTGTCATGGCAACGGATACGAGTTACTGTAGCAAAATCCTTTTCTTTCTTATTTGGTTTATTATGTCACTCAGAGTGGTGAAAGCAGCACATGCGTTAGCTTAGCAATTTCCACACAGAAATCTTCATTAAGGTGATAGATTGATACTTTCTTAAACCATCCACCCTTGACTGGCTCTACAGTCTTTGACTTCTCAGTTTTCAAAATGATTTTCCTGGGCACTGGAAAGATGGCTCAGTGGTTAAGCCTGCAAATCTGAATGACAAGGGTTCAATTTCCCAGTATCCACATAAAGCCAGATGCACAAAGCGTTGCATGCGTCTGGAGTTTGTTTGCATGGGGTGGAGGCTCTGGTGCATCCATTTTCTGTCTGTCTTGTCTCTATCTCTGTCTCTGCTAGCAAATAAATAAGTAAAAATATTTTTTTAAAAAATAAATACTTTCCTTTTCTTTCTGTCATCAGACTGCTCATTCTTGTTGATGTCTGATCATTAGGAGATTAAATAATCTCGTCTCTCACATTTGATTTCCAACTCTTTAAATCTGTAAATATTTCCCACAAAATCAATTGACTCCATTTCCTTTCCAGCTCTCTTTATTTTTTTATGTTAAAGCACATGGTGATTCTCCCCAAAATCTTTCTCAAAGATTTCACTGTCACTGAAGAGGCCTGGAAGTTCATAAGGAAAGGGGGAGGCAGAATAATTTGACGGGGTCCAAGGAGCAAGGATTGAAGAGTTCTGAAATCCTATTTCCTGATCCTACCATATTGTTCTTTGGTACCAGTATCCTTTTCCTCTGGTGTATGTGGGGTGAGGGGAGGGATCCTCCCATCTTGCGATGATGTGATACCTGAAGCCCACTTTGACCTCCTCTGGAAGGATCGACACTTTGTCCAGAACTGACTTTTGGGGTTCCTGCCCAGGACTTCCTCTGGATCCAATACGAGAGGCCACGAAGCAAGTCACATAGAAGACAATCTGCCGTTGGCTTTCCTTCTTGTCACCCGGGGGAAAGCTTACCTGTTCATGAGGCCACCAGAAAGATGCAAAGCTAAGATGGAGAGACTGACCAAGGCCTTCTGACCTGTTGGGCTCAAAAGCTGACTTTTTAGTTACATGATCCGTTTCTGCTCCTGCTGTGAGACATTTTGAGCTGTGTTTCTGTCACTGTGAGCTGAACTGCTCCTGTGTTGATGACAATGTCTTTGATTCACTCCCAGCTATTTGTGGCATCAAAGTGAGGGAGGAAGTTGAGTGCTTCTGAATTCACTAGGTGGGTTTCATCATGTAGGACTCTAGGAGTGAACAGTTTTACCATGATTGTATAGAAGTGAAGGCAATCCAGGTAGAGCCTGTGAGGACAGCTTTGAAATAAATTCTGATTGCATTTCTATAGCTTTGCAGATGTGTGGACATTACTTAATAGCTCTGATTCTCAGTTTCTCCTTCTGAGGAGTTTGGCGTGACTTGACCCCTAAGTGAAAAAGCAGGGATGTCTTTGGGCCTGTCTTTGCAGAGTCCACTTTGCTAGAGATTAGACACGGATGAGCTCTCCTCTCCTTAGCTCTTGACTAAAAGAGTTCCCTAGATCTGTTTTTCCATACACAACCTGAGTCCCTCTCTAGGAAGGTGTTCATTTTCCTAGAATTAAGGTGTGTTTTTTTAAAATATATTTATTTATGTATTTGCAAGCAGAGAGAGAAAGAGTGAGAAAAAAAAAAAGAGTCAACCAGGGCCTCCCACCACAGCAAACAGAATTCTAGATGCATGCACCACTTTGTGCATCTGGCTTTACACGGGTACTGGAGCACTTTCAACCATGGAGACACATCTCTCTAGCTCCTAAAATTAAGGTTTAAATCTGATCCTGGCACGGTTGGTTCATCTCAGCCCCAAAACTTAGCATTATGACCAATCAGCTCTTTCTCAGACTCACCTGAGTCTGGGGGGTAAAACCCACCATAATAAGATTAGAAATAGATCTTTACCAGGTAGGCAAGATTCATCTCTCCTGAATCTTCCAGGTCCTTGCTCTGGTAAGACCCTCTTGTCTCAGACTGTTAGGGCTAAGAGGAGAAGGGGACCCCCACTCCCACACGGGGTCTCTACCCCCTCCTGCCCTGCACATCCAGGAGCTCTCTGTACTTTCTTCTCTTTCCTTCTCTTAAGCTAATAAAGCCCCTCGAAGTCTTACCTTCTGGTCTACGGATTTTAATTCGTTAAATTCATAAGACAAGGATCAGGGGATACCCCAAATTTATTGGTGCTTTGGCATATTGGTGTATAGACAAGGGACCCCAACACTCCCGTTATAGTTTATTCTATGTGTAAATATGGTTGGAAGGATTATGAGGAATGCTGAGATAGTGTATCCAGGACTCAGAAGGGGGAGAGGTAACATGACACCCTGAGAAACTCAGAGAAGAAACTCAGTGTCTCATCAGGAGAAAGAATATGATTGACACCAGGAAAAGCACAGTAGTGACCTGAACTTCTCAGTGCTCACAGATAGCTGCTTTCTAATCTGTAAAATGATATACAGAATATAAGGTTGGTCTAAGAATGAGATCATAACCCATGTAAAGTGGTTCTCTCCATGGCAGGCACATCGAGGGCACTTAGGGATTATTCACAATGGCTTTGATGGAAGTGGTTACCTGGCCACTCTGTGAGAGGCCCAGGGAGTGCATCCCACAAGTGATCTGGTTTCCCTTGCTCACCTGAGCCCTCAGAAGCTTAGAACTGCATCAGTGTACATTGGTGTGGTGTGGAGAGCTCTTTTTTAAAAATTCTTTTCCCACAATCATTGGCTCATTTCATCCTTAGAACCACCTTATGGGGCCGATTCTGTATCTATGTATTCTACAGGTGAGGGAGGGAGGGAGGAGAAACAGCTGTGGAGTGTGTGGGTGGTTGGTGGTTATCAGCTGGGCTGTGAGCCTGCTGGAAGCAGTGTATTATGGGTGTATGCCAGTTGCCCCTTGCTGGTAGGTTCTGATTTTTCTTCAGTAGCATGGGTTTGCATTCAGAACCAGGGTCGGCTTTCTTTGTAATCTGTGTGGCCAGGGCATAGTTACCTTGGCTTCTACAGGAATGCCTGTCTTCCCTGATCCCTGGCTATTGCTAGAGGCCAACAGGCACTTGAAGCCACAATTTATACCAGAATGGCCTTGGGTACCTGCTGCACCAATAGTTATCGCTCTTACAAGAATATCTGTAAGCTAGCTCACAAATTTCTTTTATTGCTTAAAATAGTAAGAGCAGATTATCTTGTTTGCAACTATTTACCATGGATGACATAGGCGTATGGGTTTATTCTCTCTTGAAGTCTTTTATTCCCGTGGATCTATCTTGCTTCTCTGGCTTTATATAAGAAGCTTAGTGATACAGGACATATTTCATTTTTTAATCATTTTCCACCCATAGTGTTGAATGTGTAAAAATATTTCAAAGTATGTTTTATTGAAGAAACAAAGGTGATGCTTCTGTAGACAGGAAATCGGAGATAATCTGGACCAATAATCTCCCTGGAATGTGTGCAAATCCACTGCAGTCTAGAAAGAAACTATCGAGAAGTCTAGGTAAAAAGAAACTTGATTTTTTTTAAAATCTGGAAATATTTGATACACTTTAATATTCAAGATTGATAGCAGCACACACAAATGAGTCATAAATGAGTCGATGTGGGCGTGTATGAGCAAAAAGTTTAATTGATACCAGTAAGATATGAAAAACTATTTGGTAGTCCCAGAGTGACCTCTGCTGCTTTTTGTTGATTTTAAAAAAAAAAAATGCAAAGGATTCAGTCGAGTGCCCTCTGGTGGCGAGTCCTTCCACCTGCAGCGGGTCCTCCCATTGTTCTCTGGTCACTGTGCCTCCACCTTAGGACAGAGAAAGTGAGGGAGGGGTGGATGGGGAGGTAAGCTCACAATGAGAATGAATGAATGAAGGAGAGAATGAAACTCCGCTAAACCCTGAGAGAAAGAAGTCCAGGAAGAGTGAGATGATAATTAGCAGGAGGAAAGGAGGGAGTTCTGATAGGCTGTCAGAGATGTCACAGCTCCTGCTTCTGCAGAACTTGAATTCACCATCAGATCCTTTCTCCTCCCTCGGTGACATTGGCCTAACTTCGGGTCTCTTCCTGAGCCTCCGGAGTCCAAGCCAATCAGCACTCTCTCTCTGGCTCACCTGAGCCCAGAGGTAAAGCCCACCCCAATAACCTAGAAGGAGGGCTTACCAGATGGGCAAGGCCTTCCTTTGCTCCCTGCTGGGTGTTCATGTCAACGCTCCTGAACCTCAGAGTCCCTGCACCAAAGGTTGGAGTTCATAAACTTTTCCTGAGCTCCAAGACCCCATTTCAGGTCTGTACTTAAGGGGCACAACCCTTAGCCCTGCTCCTGATGGCAGGGTTTGCATCCCTGCATTTGCCACTCAGAACATAAGGGGGGGTCAGAAAGTGTGTTCCTCTGTATGCCTCCTCGTCTCCCTTCTCTCTCTGATGCCAGGGTGTCATTGGAGAACAATGATTCTAACCCTCACACCCCCAAAAGGAATCATCTTTATTAAAAATAAATAAAAAAATAAGAACTCACTCCCTAACCACATCAAAAAAATCCAGGCTGAAATCTTCCCTCTCCACTGAGGGGTGATGTGATTTTTCGCTTGACCCAACAGCTCCCCTGGGGGAATTTTGATAGCAAATCAATGTGTGAAGAGAGGCAGCATTTTTCTGGGGCAGCTCAAGGTCACTCACTGGGAGGTAAGAGGTGGCAGCTTCATGGTATCGTGGAACTGAATAGGGACACTTCTGCCTCCCAGTAGATGTCTGTGTTATCAATCTGCCCGCTGTGAGGGACTGGACAAAGTGGTCATCTCAACCCTGGAATGAAGGCTCAGGACACAGCTTTCATTAGGGTGGGAGCTCAGAGAGCCCGTCACAGGGATCGAAGAGCTGGGGAGTGGGGAGGGGGTACAGCTGGATCTCTCCTGCAGACAGGGACTCTCTTCAGACTAGCAGAAAGCAATGGGCATTGGACAGAGCCCAAGGAGGCCCCTGTGGAGTGTCATCTTCATAATAAAGAAGGAACAAAGAGACCTATGGAACTCCAGATGCATGGGCCACTGTGTGCATCTGGCTTTATGTGGGTACCGGAGAATTGAACCCAGGTCTTTAGGCTTTGCAGGCAACTACCTTAACCACCGAGCCATCTCTCCAGCCCAAGTACTTATATTTCTAAGGAGGGAAAGAGAGAAGAGTGAATTTGGGGAGCTGCCTGAAGGAGGTCTATCTTCAATTTGTTAAATTTCTTTTCAATTTAATCTCATTTCCTAAAGCTACAGTAAAAGGAGTGATGAGATTGTCTAGCTTGAGGGTCCTAAAATCGATGACAATAGACTTATTGGGGGCAAGTGACAAAGGCAGAAAGGCTCTCTCTGCTCTACACATGTGCTTTCCTTTCATTCAGAGTTAGCAAATATCCTTTAGAGGGAACAGCTCTCCCTGCTTCCTGGCTTCCTGTGGATCTGAAAGAGGACAGGAATGAGATCCCGGTTCAGGAGATGGAAAGAGAGCTTTGTAGGTACATTGAAACTCAGTCCTGAGCGAACCCCAGGAAGGCCTATCCAGGACACTATGGTCTATGTGATAGATTTTTAATGTGTGAAAATGGAATCGGGTTTGAAAAAGTAACCAACAGATGCAACATTCCCACATTAAGAGGCAACTGTAAGACAGCTCTAATCTTTTAAACATATTATTTATTTATTTATTTATAAGCAGAGATAGAGAGAAGACAGAAAGAATACCTGCTGTAAACAAACTCCAGATGCATGTGCCACTTTGTGCATCTAGCTTTACACGGGCACTGGGGAATCTAAGCAGGGTTGTTAGGCTTTGTAGGCAAGCGTCTAAATCACTGAGCTATCTCTCCAGTCCTGGCTCTAATCTATAAAAAACACTAAGGGGAGACCCTGAGGACTTCCTTCCCATGCATTGATGATGATGTCTTCCACACAGGGTCTCACAGATTTCAAATTCCTTTAGAAGGACATGAGGAGGAGACTGTACTTTTTTCTGGAGGGGGCGTGGCATCAGAAATGGTCGTTTCTTGGGAGGGATTTTTGTTAAGGCGTTCTTGAGTATCTAAACTGGATTTTTCTAGCATAAAAAGAGGCTGACTGGGCTTGTGGGTGCAGAGTGAGAGGCTGGGTGCCCCACTTCTCAGAGCCTGGAGAGTAGGGGAGAGGAGATTGCAGCTAGCATTGAGAACACAAGATCCACAGGAGAGCCGGCTGAGGAGGGGAAGATGCGCAGACATCACTTGCTCTGCAGAGCCTGGCAGCAGAGCCATGAGGAATACACTCCTTTTGCATGAGCCAAGGTTAGAGCACAGAAAACCAGTGGATTGTGAGGTGACACTTTTCCCCTAGCATGGACTGAGACCTCATAGAGACAAACGTCCACAGGCTGTCACACTCAGAACTCAGTTAGGAGATGGCTGTGATGTCCCTGGGCCCCTATCAGTATGTCCCCAGCCGAGCGTTCACGGCTGTAAAGACAGGGTGGCTAGAGACCAGAAAGTCAGTTTAGGGAGAAAACTCCCCTTGCATTTGCTCACGGATATTTCTAGAAGCATAGGTCCCATGGTGGATGGCCTGGGCTTGGAGGGGGGCTAGAACTCACTTAAGTTATGGGAATGGACAAGTCAAAGGGAAGCAGAAAAAAGACCCCCTGGAACTCAAAGAATAGCTAAATTTTAAAATTTATGCACTTCTGGGAGAGCCGGTGGTGTCCTGAAATCCATCAGAGTAGACAGTGACATCAACTCTTTCTCAGCACTTGGAGTTGGGGGAGGGGGAGGGAGGGATCGGGAACCAGAGTTTGAAGTGAGGCAGGTAACACCATAGACTGGAAATAGTCTGACTCTGGACCTCAAGGTCGCACACACTTGTCTGAAATGAACTTGAGCAGGTTCCCGTGTGCCATTGATGGAGACCACTCTCCTCCCTCCAGCCCTGGGCCTCACAATTCTAGGTTTGTCTTAAAACGCACAGGGAGAGGTCCACACACATTTCCAGTCTTCGAAACTCCTTTTCAGTTTGTTGTCTGTTTGTTTGTGTTCAAGGCAGGGTCTCGCTCTAGCCCAGGCTGACCTGGAATTCACTCTCTAGTCCCAGGCTGGCCTCAAACTCACAGCGATCCTCCTACCTCTGCCTCCCCAGTGCAGGGATTAAAGGCGAGGGCCACCACGACCAGCTCATTCGTTTCTTTTCTACCAGGAGGGGCAGCTGTGGTGACAGTCAAGGAGTGACTCAGACTAGATGCATTATCAAATATCACTTATGTATGGATCGTCTAGTATCTGTCCTGCATGAGTCCAGGCGAGCACACCCTTAGTGTGAGCGTTTTCAGTAACCCTCTTCAGGACTCTGTCTAGCCCTCCATGAAGATCGTCAGTGTCGGTCACTTGAATTGAAGAAAAGTCAATCCAGAGCCAGAGTCTCATCTCCTGCCTCTTTAAATCAAGGGCTGATTTAAGGGTGTGCTTCTTTGCTGCAGAGAGAACACCCCAGTCTGACCCAATCGCTCCCTCTTCTGGCTCATCTTATTTTTGTTCTTTTTGTTTTCAGCTCTCCAAGGCGAAATAGTTTTATTCCACAAACTCAGTGTGACTCTCAGATTTCGGCTCAGATTCTTTGGTTGATAACGTTCCATGGTTGATTATAATGCTATAATCATATGTCACCTTTACTTTCCTAAATGGATTGTCATACCAACGACACAAGGGATGCATAATCATTTTTGAGGAAATGTTCTCTAGGGGCCCCAGATCCCCCAGGTCATGAGAAGCAGGCCTGACAGAAGAGCTGCACTCTGAACCCATACCTGAGCTTGTCCACTGCCCCCTCCCTGGGCTGGAAACAGAGCCCTGAAGTGGCAGCGTGTACATCAGCCTCTCAACCTCTGTCTGTCACCAATGTGGCGAACAGCTCGGAGACTTTCTTGTGAATCACCAGTTTTAAACCAACTTGTAACCACATTCGCTGTAAAGGATGCTTCTCTTTCTGAGGCCAGCTACTTAGGCTAAGTTTCATTCTTGATTTTGTACCATAGCAAAAATATATGTTTCGTTTCTCCATTTTCAGTTTCCTTACATCAAAAATATAAACAGCATACTATTTGTTTCTGGGATTTTCCTCTAGGTAAGGGTTTCAGAAAACTAGGTTTTGAAAGTTCTCTTAAGTAAAGACTTGGGGGCTGGAGAGATGGCTCAGAGGTTAAGGCACTTGCCTCCCGTGCCTAAGGCCCTGGGTTCAATTCCCCAGGACCCACATAAGCCAGACCCACAAGGTGGTGGCCCTGCACTCTCTCTCTCTCTCTCATCTCTCTGCTTGAAAATGAATAAATAAAATATTTAAAAACTCCATTATTAAAAATAAATAAATAAATAAATAAATAAATAAAATAAAGACTTGGAACTCTCTGTAATTCAAAGCATTAGATCCTTGAGGTTTGAAAGCACGTTGGTTTGAGATCCAAAAGCTAATCAAGCCTGCATCTGGCTCTGTTTCCCAGCAGCTGGCTGACCTAGGCAGGCATTTAACATTTATGGATTCCAGTTTCCTTATCTATAAAATGGAAGAATTTAACCAGATGTAGTTTATAACTCCTACGAGCTGGAATATTAAACGTGGTGGTTTGTGAGAGCAAATACCAGAAACATGCAGTAATGATTAGCAGGTGTTGATGGCTGTAGACTAGTGACCCACAATGCATTCTGCTTTCCTGACAGGGAGGCTTTATTGAGCTCAGGTTCTGCATAAAATGGGCGCAGGGTCTTGGAGTCCACAATGAGGCATCCCACAGTGAAAATGAAGTCTTCCTCATCTCCTTGTCCAGCCTCTGGCCCTTTGTTAGAACAACAAGAACAGAAAGATAAAGGCCCACTCATGTGCTCCTTGCTGTGTGTGAGCACCCACGCTCTTCTCTGGGGGGTGTGTAATGGCCACCAGCAGTGTGGGTAACACCATCTTGGACAATGTTCCCTTCAAACAAGTTTTCTTCTTTTTCAAGTTTTGATTCATGATCAGTCTCCTCGGAAAACCAGCAAAGCTGGGGTTTACAGATAGTTCTGTCTATGTAATTATAGCTGACTTCCAAGGAGTGTGGGGTCAAGAAGCCAGGTATAGAGTTTCTCTTGAGGCAACTAACAAGCAGGAAAGGGAAGGGTTAATCCAGAAGAGGAGGATATTTGGACCCATGGCTCCCTGAAGACCACAGTGAACCACACTAGTTCCTAACTTCCCAGTGATCTGTCTTTACAGGCTTATTTTATTTTTTTGCATGTAGTTAGTATATGGGGTGCTGTGTGTGGTGTGCACATGTGTTCATGCTAATGAGACACACTGTGAGCTTTCTTGTCAGAAAAGGACACCAGGCGCCCTTCCATCACTTACCTGTCTGTTTTCCCTTCCTGTGAGAGTCTCTTACTGATCCTGGAGCTCAGTCTTTGTGAGTACTAGCAGGCGTTTCTCCAGTCTCTGCTCCTCACAGGACTGTGTTTCGAGACGTGCTCAGCTGTTGATCTGGACTGTGAAAATTCAAACTCGGGTAGTCTTGCCCCCCTCAGGCCTTCATATTTGCACAGGAAGCACACTTAATCACTGAGCCATCTCGCCAGCCCTGTTTTATTATTATTTTTTTTAAGTTACAGAAACAGTCTTAAGTATTGGAAGCAAAGAAAATCATTTCCAGGTGTCATGGTTTGATCCAGGTGTCCCCCACAAACAAAGGAATGTGTTCTGGGTAATTGATCCTCAGCTGATGGCAGTTTGGATTCTACAACCTCGATGAAGCTGTGTTGTTGGGGGAGGGCTTATGGGGTTATAAGCCAGCTTTCCCTTGTCAGTGTTTGGCACACCTTCCTGCCGCTGTTTGCAGTGATGTCCACCCCTCTGCTCATGCCATTGTTTTCCCTGCCAGGATGGAGTCTCCCCTTGAGTCCGTAAGCCAAATAAACCCATTCCTCCACAAGCTGCTTTTGTTTAGCTTCTTTTTGTGCAGCAACTAGAAAGCTGACCGCAATGCCCCGTGAAGCTTGTTGCTGCTTTGATCCCAAAAAGGAATTTCACGATGAAAATGGGATCTCCCATGTATTCCCATCCAGACTCTGAGCAAGTGTGAATATAAGTGTGAACAGAAGACAGAAGCCAGGAAGGATCTTTAGGACTTTTGTACATAAGCATACACATACCAGAGATGTTAGTATCCCTGTAGACAGGAATGGATGTTGTCCCTGACATGTATCTAGTAGAGTAAATGAATTAGTTACATGGATCAAATGTGAGCATGATGGTGAACACCTTTAATCCCAGCACTTGGGAGGCAGAGGTAGGAGGATCAACATGTGTCCAAGGCCACCCTGAGACTACATAGTGAATTCCAGGTCAGCCTGGGCTAGAGTGAGACAGACCTCAGAGAGAGAGAGAGAGAGAGAGAGAGAGAGAGAGAGAGAGAGAGAGAGAGAGAGAGAGAGAGAGAGAGAGAAAGAGAGGTCATTAAGCTATAACAGTAAGAGAAGAAAGTACATATTTAAGTTCAGGAGGCCCCACTACTTACTGAGGACCTGTAGGAAGCTGACAGTTGCTTATAGGAGAAGGACTCATGAGCTCTCAGCCATCTCTGAGGTGTTATTGGACATTAATGCTTGCTGGGATTGGGGGAGACATTTTTCTCAATGGTGTCATAAACTGCCCATGCTCCAATTAGTAACCTATGCTGTTGGAAGCTGCCTTAATTCAGAAAAGAATGCAGCAAGGAAATTGGATGTGGAAACTAGAGAGTCAGCAATTAAATTGAGAGTTGTATCACGAGATGCATCGCGTGATAGTATTTCTAAAACTTGAACAAGACATAACACTTAGAAAAATACTCATGCTGTTAATTACTTCACATACTTTTAAAATAATCTTGTTTTAAAATTGATATCTTTATTATCCATAATTAGATACATTGTATGAGCAAATCTTATGATGGTACCCCCATTTCCCTCCTCCCTGTCCCCAATCCCCTGGGGACCCTCCTCATTGGGCATACTGGATGGTTCTATTGGGTGAGGGGTTATGAATAGCATAGGAGGCAGCCAGTTTCTCCCCCCTTTGGTTGTTGCTGGGGTGGGGTGATATCTCTGGATATTCTCCCCCATCATGACTCTTACATTCTATCCACCCCCTCTTCTGCTCAGTTCTGAGGCATGGTGGGTGAGTTGTAAGTCTGCTTTACTGTTAAGGCCTTAAGTGTTGTTTTGACTAGCTTTCGAGTTACAAAAAATTGCAAAGATATAGCTGGGTTATATGATAGGCCTATTTTTAGCTTTCTGTTCAGGAACCACCATGCTGATCTCCATAGTAGCTACAACAGTTCGCATTGTAGAAGCTTCTCTTGTCTGCATCCTCCCTCCCCAGCAATGGTTGCTGTCTTCTTGATGGCTGATGGGGGTGAGATGGAATCTCAATGTAGTTTTAATTTCTGTTTCTCTAATGGCTAACGAGGTTGAACAATTTTCCATCTTTTTAAAAAATAGTTTTATTTATTTGCAAGCAGAGAGGGATAAAGAGATAGACAGGAGAAAGCCACTGCAAATGAAATCCAGATGCATGCACCCCTTTGTGCATCTGGCTTTATGTGGGCACTGGGGAATCAAACCTGGATTTGCAGGCAAGCACCTCGTTGTAGTCAACTTACTCTGTTGCTGTGCAGAAAGAACCCAAGCAAAAGCAGCTTGTGGAGGAATGGGTTTATTAGGTTTACAGACTCGAGGGGAGACTCCATCCTGGCAGGGAAAACGATGACATGAGCAGAGGGGTGGACATCACCTCCACCACAGCATTGCAAACAGCGGCAGGAAGGTGTGCCAAACACTGGCAAGGGGAAGCTGGCTTATAACCCCCATAAGCCCGCCCCCAAAAACACAGCTCCAGCTAAATTCTAATTCCCAAACTGCCATCAGCTGAAGATCGATCATTCAGCACACATTTATTTGCTTGTGGGGGACACCTGGATCAAACCCTGACACACCTTAACTGCTGAATCATCTCTCCAACCCCAGTTCTCCATCTTTATTAGCACCTGGTACTTCATCTTTTGAGAAGTGCCTGCTCCTTTCATTAGTCTGTTTTTTGACCAAGTGATTAGTTACCAACCTAGGTGTTCATCAAGAGAGGGATGCATAAAAGGAATGTGGTTTGCCAAAGCAATGGAACGAAGTTGTGTCGTTTGCAGGAAAGTGAATGCAAATGGAGATAATTACATCATGCTTTTTCTCATTTGTTGGATGGAAGGCAGCCTCTCTCACTGCAGAACACCTGTGCCCACAGTCTAGATCCTGTATCTCAGTCCCCCAGACATTAGCAGTAGAAGTGGGGAGATCTGGGTCTTAGGAGTAGGGAGAAATGGGCTTCCGGAACTACTAGCTTCAAGTTGGGGTGATCCTAGGATATCGTAAAGACAGAGTGAAAATTCAGATCAAAGAACTTGGGCTGGTGAGTTGTTGGCCAGGAAGGTTTCTGAGACCCCCAAAACATGACAGGACATTGCCAAGGCTCTTGGTTGCCCACCAGAATGAGATGGTATGACCCTATTGCTGAAGACCACATATGCTTGAGCTGTAGGTCACTGAGAAATCAAGCTGGAGCTGAGCAAGAAACCTACTCCCTGATAACCAGCTGACAGAAAGCTAGAAAAAGTTATGGCTGCCTGCAGCCCTATGGGAGAGAGAAGTCATTAAGGGTGGTGAACAGCAGTGGACCTTGCAATCCTTAAGACTGGCCAGTCAGGCCAAATGTGCCAACTGGGGCAATAGTGGCACATCTATTGTGGGGGAAACCAACTGCTCTGTAATTGGCCTGGAGGCCTGCTCCCCCGGAGGGAAATCATGCCTGGAACTGAAGACCTAGTCAAAAGTCTATTATGGTGGGGGAAGACATGAGCCCTAGAGGAGTAACACCTGCTGTTGTCTGGCTAAATGCATATATGATACCCACCAACCTGCCTTATGAGCATTTTTTTAAAATGAGCCTACCCATACAATAATGCTACTCTTACTCTTGTCTAAAGAAGCTTCTCTTTTTCAGATGGAGGTGACCACTGGGATAACTCAAAAGACACCATAGTGCTGAGAAGAAGTGACAGTAGAGCGTTCAGCACTGGGACATCTCTATCACACTTCCCGAGGCTCAGGGTCTACTGTGGAAGAGGTGGTGAAAAGATTGTAAGAGCCAAAGGAAGGGGAGGACTGCTTACAAGGCAAACTTCCAGACACAAAATGACCTTGATATTCATGACTTCACAGTGCCTGATAACACCTACACATAATGGGAGGAAAAGATGATAACATGAAACAAAACAGAGACTCATTGAGAAGGGGAAGAGATATGGGGGGGAATCAATGGCTTATGATCTATAATCATGGAAGATATCAATAAAAAATAAAAAGTTAAAAAAAAGAGCTGGGCTGAGTAGCTTGCAGAAAAGGAGTCCTTAGAGGAGCTGGAGGAAGGTCAAGTGGGCGGCTGTAAAGCAGTTGGTGAAGAGGTTGTTTCAGGGATGAGAGCTGGCTGTGTGAGGCTGTGAGGACATCTTTACAGAGGAAAGGAAGAAAGGTAAAAGGCAGGAAGCCATGAAAGCTGTAAAGATAGAAATGGCTTCATAAACTCAGGGTATTAAATATTTAGTAGGCTTTTTACTTAAGTATGCTGCTTCCTCCCACCTCAGTTTGGGCAAGTCTGCATGACAGGATTTCTTTTTCCCTTCTCTTTACAGCTCTGTCTGCTCACAGAGAGATTTTTGGCTCCAGGTTTTATTCTAGATGCAGGAAATAGCACCATTTGGCCCAAAGTCCATTGCTATTATTGTGCATATTATTCTCCTTTAATCAGTCCAGAACGGTCCACCCGTTTTAAAAGAATTGAGCCACCTTCTTTTGCAACGTTTTTAGTTAACGCAAGCTGCATACTTTGAAGGGTGATAAAATGGAATTTGAGTCAACACGTTAAAAATGAAGGATGGTATGGGCAGAATGTTGTTGACCTTGCACTTTTAAAACTCATCTTTGATTTCAGAGTGAAACTGAAATTTAAAATTCTTCTCTTCCTCCCTTTTCCCCAAAGAGATGGCAGTGGAAGGATTTTATGACTTTTTTCTTTGTCCCACAGAGGCTTACATTACAGTGTCATTAAGATCCATTTAAAAGCCTCTAGGAACAACACTTTATAAAACTTGATGATGGATAATGTCAGGGGGTGGTAAAACATAAGCTTTCTTGAAAGTAGGTTACATTAAAAGTATGGGTTATAGTTCTTCTATAGTATGTAGAAAGAAAAACCAATTGGTTAGAAAGTTAATCTAATTAGTCATCTCATTTTTCCATATGCAGACTTACACAGGATGAACAGTTCGATCCACAGTGGAAGGAACATTGATCCAGGAGTCAGGAGATGCCTGCACCACCCTGTGCATCTGGCTTTATGGGAGTATTGGGGAATCAAACCTGGGTTGTTAGGATTCGCAAGCAAGTGCCTTAACTGATGAGCCATCTCTCCAGCCCTGTATCTCAATAGTTTTCTAATATCTTTATAGGATTCATCAAATGTAAGTAATGATTAAATATGTATAGTCTGGGAGATTCTACTCAGTAACTCAAGAGGTAGGTGTGGGAATGTGTAATTATAAAGGTCTCTTTGCCTTCCAGCCCCTACCTCCCCAGTCAATTGTGATGCATGGATTGCATTACAAATGGGCACTGGGGATGTTTATTTCTAGTTTCCCAGAGCTTCCTTTCATCCTACCTCCTACGGAGAGGCTGCCTTTCTGTAAAAATCCTCAGAGACCCACCCAAGATAATTAAAAAGATCAAGTTGACAACAAAACCTTACCATCAGAGATAGGAATGAGGGTGTATCTGTTATATTGACTAAGAAAGTCATTTTTAGCTAAAATGGGAGGACCATTTCTCAGGACTTAATTTTTGTTTAAAAAAAAACATGTAAGGGCTGGAGAGATGGCTCAGCCATTAAGATGTTTGAGTAATGACCTGGGTTTGATTCCCCAGGACCCACATAAACCAGATGCACAAAGTGGCACTTGCGTCTGGAGTGTATTTGCAGTGGTTAGAGGCCCTGGCATGCCTATAAACTCTCTCTCTCTCTCTCTCTCTCTCTCTCTCTCTCTCTCTCTCTCTCTCTCTCTCTCTCTGTCTGTCTTTCTGTATGTCTCTGTGGAAATAAAAGAATAAAATTAAAAAGTAAAAAATTATTTTAAAAAACTCATATAATTACATGAGTAAATCATACTTTGTAGAGGATCAATTTACTTGCCAAACATCATTAAAGACGTCTCTTCAATAACAAGCTGTTTACTATTTGCTTCCTACCAATCATGGGGCTGATATTCCTGAAAGAGATGGATAGTTCTGTGCTGATGACTGGTAAATGTAACGCATAGTGCGCTCTGCCTTTCTGGAGGAACCTTGTACATTAATGTCAAGTGGTCACCACTTGGTCAGACTGACAAGACGTTGGAAATGTATGTTATTACCTCCTTTGGCATTTATTGTCAGGCAGCATGTGTTATTCCCTGGGCAGCCTTTTGATGACTCAGCATGTTTTAATCCCTGGGAAGCCTTTGATGATTCAGGATTCCTTGTGTTGGCTCAGCAGTAAAGGCGCTTGCCGGCAAAAACCTAAAGAGACTAGTTTGAATCCCCAGTAGCCATGTAAAGCCAGATGCACAAAAGGGACGCAGGCCTCTGGAATTAATTTGTGGTGACTAGAGGCCCTGGCACACCCATTCTGACTCTCTCTCTCTCTCTCTCTCTCTCTCTCTCTCTCTCTCTCTGCTTGCAAATAAATAAAAAAATTTTTTTAAAGAATTGTTTTGATATGAAACTGTTTTGATGCCTCCATTGCTCCAGCGTACTCTTATTTTTTAAATCTTGGTTTCTGGGAAATATCTTGTCATTTGCACCACTTAAAAGAGAACCCCGTGTGACTTTTATAATCCTTCCACATCTTCATTCTTTCTATGCCTCCATCATATTTTATGCCAGTTATAAGGATATTGCTATCCCATTTCCAGTTTTAAAAACTCTCAAGATTATTTTATATGTTTACCCACTCCCACATCTTCCTGGTTCAGTACTTTGTATGTAATTGAGTATTATATATTAATTATCTAATCAATTTATACTGTAATAATATTTAGACAATTATGCCTATCTTTCTTTTTTCTTCTATTTTTAATTTGATGAGAGCCCCTTTCAAGATTGAAGGGTTATCAGTTGATAATTAAATGCTGCACTGATGTAACTTTCTAGTTTACCTCAGGATCCACACAGGAAAATCACTTTAGTTCTTTCTCTGCCCTCTGCTGGTGGCAACTAGGAACAACAAATGTTACCTGGGAGACTTGGCCACACTGGATATAAACAATACACAAATAAATACCTAACACATAATACGTAACATCTTGAGCTCTGCGCTGAGTGTTGGACCGTTTTGTTCTCAGATATGAGACAGAGGATCTAAGGAAATAAAAATCATCGACGTGAGATTCTAGCCTAAAAATGTAAGATTTGGATTCAATCCTGCCCATATTGTGTTGTACACTCATTCTATGATGACAGCATGACTCAAACCCAATTTTCTTCAACAAAACAACTTGACTGCTGAGTTCTACATCTTGTCTGATAGCTATGCCCCAGCAAGAGTAATTGGTAGAGGTCTGATGACCATAACCTTGTTGAAAACTAGTCTCTGATCTCAAACTCAAGTTTGTTAGTGTTGATTTCTTTTGGCTCCTGTCTTTTATATGACTTTCCAGAAGTTTTAAATGCATTTTTCCTGGTAGATATGGTAGAAGTTTTAAATGCATTTTTCCAGGTAGGGTCCTGATGTCTTCCAGCATCTCATTGAGTTAGTGGCACTGAAATTGTTTTTCCTCAGTGAGTCTACGATGAGCTCATTCAATACACAGATTAGAATGGAATCTTCAATTCTTTTATTTTAATATTTGTATTTATTTATTTTCAAGAAGACAGAGATAGAGAGAGAATGGGCAAGTCAGGGCCTCTAGCTGCTGTAAACAAACTCCATATGCATGTGTCACCTGGTGCATCTGGCTTATGTGGGTACTGGAGAATTGAACTTGGGTCATTAGGCTTTGCAGGCAAGCACCTTAACTGCCAAGCCATCTCTCCAGCCCAACCTTCAATTCTTATATGCTGTTCTTTTAAAAGTGAGTTTAGACGTCTATCTATTCAAAGTGCTTATTTAAAAATATTTTATTTATTTATTTTCAAGCAGAGAGACAGAGTGAAAGGATAGAGAAAGAGATAAAGAGAGAATTGGCTGTCAGGGCCTCCAGCCACTGCAAACAAACTCCAGATCCACGGGTCACATTGTGCATCTGGCTTTATGTAGGTACTGGGAAATCCAACCCAGGTCATTAGGCTCTGCAGGCAAGTGCTTTAACTGCTAAGCCATCTTTCCAGCCCAAAGTGATTTTGACAATGAGAGAAATTTATTAATGGGATGGTTTGAGTGAGGTTTGATCTCTCAATTCTATTTGATGCCAAATCATAAAGATTCAGTGCTGGTGCTGCTCACTAAAGTGCTTTATGAGACCAGAGAAGGGAGTTATCATCAAAAGAAAATGTTTTCAAGGAAAATAGTGTTTCATAGTTTGATGCTGAGGAAAAAAATTTTTTAAGTACGTCATAATCTCATGAGAAATGAATGATACCAAAACCTTCCACAATGCTGGCAAGAATGTGATGGTCTAGACAGGAAATTATATCCAGTAGCCATGACCCTGTAAGTTGGCACACTGCTTTTGGAAAGCATTTTGGTAATGTATAAAATGAACTTAAAAATAAAAAAATAATTCAGAGCTAGAGAGAAGGCTCAGATGTTAAATGTGCTTCCTACGCAAGCACAAAGGCCTGAAGTGGCCTGAATTTGCCCGAGTTGGAATCTCCATGTAAACAGCTGGACCACAGCTGTAACCTCAGCCCTAGGGAGAGCAAACACTCGAGAGTAGCTGGGGCTTGTGAAAGGCCAGCCCTGGAATCCAGAAGAGCTGAGAAAATCTGGGAGGTGCGTGATGGAGGGGATACCCATTGCTTTCCTCTGGCTACCACAGGCAATCCACAGGCATTCCACCTGTACATACATGTGCATGGACCACACACACACCATCAAAGTATGACTGGAGATTGCTTAGCTAAGTTACACTCCCTATACTAAAAAGAAGGACAATATAGCCAGTAGAAACCTGGCAGTCTGTGTGGGGAGCTCAGGGCTCAGAGGCAAAGTGTCAGCTTTACCATATTAAGACCCTAGATTCAGTCCTCCACACCAAAAGCAACAGCAACAGCATCCACAGCAGACCCCATCGGTCAAAATAAAGAAATAAACAATCATTGGGGATGCGCACGGTGAAGTGATATGTGGCTAAGAAAAGTAAAATTGAGGCTGAGGAGTTGGGTTCAGTGGTTAAAAATGCTTGTTTGGTCAAATGTGGTGGCACACGCCTTTACTCCCAGCACTCAGGAGGCAGAGGTAGGATGATTGCTGTGAGTTCCAGGTCAGCCTGGGCTAGAGGGAGGCCCTACCTGGAAAAAATTATGAATGAATAAATAAAAGCACTTGCTTGCAAAGCCTACTGG